>PISX010022361.1:0-32222 GCA_004024625.1 Mellivora capensis | reverse complement strand
TTTAATTTCTTTTCAGTGTAACAGAGTTCATAGTTTTACACCACACCCAGTGCTCCATGCAATGCGTGCCCTCCACAATACCCACCACCAGGCTCCCCCAACCTCCCACCCCCCGCCCCTTCAAAACCCTCAGGTTGTTTTTCAGAGTCCACAGTCTCTCATGGTTCATCTCCCCCCCAATTTCCCTCAACTCCTTTCTCAAAAACCTGATGTATTTTTTAAATACTGACTTTAAAAATTGTATAGTGAGTGTTTCCAAGAGGTCAACAGTCATGAGACTTTTGGGATGGTGCTCATTTAACAGCATCATTTTCTCAGACCCTAAGACTGAGTTTGATTTTCTTGGCCTAGATTTCGAGAGGTTTCAAGAGATTTCAAAAGGCAGGTGGATTCTCTGAAGCATTCAGCCTAACAGCCCAAGGGAGTGGCATTGCCTCTTGGTTAATTAGTTCATGGAGCCTCCCTTTGGGCTAGTTTAGCAGGATTATCCCTATTTTTACAGATTAAGAAAATGAGGTGTGAGGCATTGAATTGGTTCTCGTCGAAAGTGTGGCGGTCCGTCCTGGAGTGCAGAATCGTGGACCCCATAGCCAGTTACTCCCTTTGTAGACTTAGGAGTTACTCTTTCAAAGTTATATTTTCAGAGCAACACTTTTGTTTACACTGAGCTCATTTTTATAAAAAACAGGTGCATATTTTTTGAGTCATGTAGGTTTTCGCTTGAATTTTACCCAGCTGTGGTTATTGTCCTATTAAGCGCCATGTGGAATCAGTGAACTTGAGTTAAATCACGTATAGCCTTACTGGGTTCACACGAAGTATTATGGGCTTTGAAAAGTGTTTATTATGGCCATCGGTGACAGAAAGACAATCTAAAAAAGAGGAGAGATGAAGGGATATTTTGGAAAGCACCTGTGATTTGTACCCGGAGACCTGCACTAGGGTCCTGGTTCACTGCGTTCTAATGGAGTGAACTTGATTCCACTTTGGCCACCGTTGGCTTTAGAACTGGTTTCAGGAACAATGTGAGGCATGTATTTATTCAGATCTTTCTCTCCCTACCAACCTCCCCACCTGTTGACTTCTCTAATTTCCACTCAGGGAATGACTCTTCTCTCTGATTAATTGGTTTTCCTACTTCTCCATATCCAAATAAACTGGGTTTTCTGAGAAAAGTGTTGGACACAGTGAAGAATTCAGTCAAGAGAGCAGCTGTAAGCATGTCCTCCCTTCCGAACTGACCCAACCAGTCAAGAGGATTATTAGTGTGCTGGGTCCAAAATGAAAGTTGGAGTTTTGAATTGATACCTTTTCATTTGATTTGGTCCCATAATCCTAGATTCCATGACCAACATTGGCCAGCCATTGGCCAGTCGCCAGTGCAAGCCATTCCTGGTACCCAGGGTCTGAGTGGGAGTACCTCACATCCCACCCCAGGTGTCCATCCCTCCCTGACTAATGTGTTGACTGATACTTGACATTATACTCATATCTCACATACTATTTATTTTTAAAGGGCAAGGGAAATTGTATGGACTAATAAGGAATTTACAAATTTTAGAGACATATTCTAATTGATTATTATGTTTTCCATGATCTAAAGCCATAATTCTCTACATTAGCACCACGTGACCAAGCCCTCATCCCTGAAAAGGGTTCTGGAAAAATTTCCCTTATGTGCAGTTGATTTGGCTTATTTTTGTGTGTGCAAAAATAATTGAGGTTATTATTTGAAATGCCAACTAAAAAATGCACTATAGATGAAAACTATTACTGTTTCCAAAAAGTTTCATTTGTTTTATACAATGGTCTTACTTTTTTTTTCAATTCAATGTATTATTTGGATTATTTTTTCAGATTCTATTAGTATATTGAAAACAACCTAGTTAACTTAATTATAATAACTCAAAGCAATATATATTTAAGGTTAATCTTCACTTTACCTGGTTAATCATGAACATCTGGGGAAAATTTTTGCCATGCTGAGGAAAACAATTATTCAAAACAAGTGGTTTGATTTAATTCTAGTAACAACCTATATACTCAGAATTAAATGATTATTTTTGAGTCGAGTATTTATGAATTTCTGTATGTTACGTTTATAGATACGTATGCTTTAAAGAAAAACACATTTTAGCCAATTCAAACAAGAACTTTGGAGTTATTTGTTTATATAACATTCACCTTCACCTTTAATTCAGGAATCCAATCAAGGTCCAATATAATCAAGGTCGAAAGCCATTTGGACAAAATTACTAGAGTATGTACTCAATATAGTATGAGGTAATAGCGAGGGTAACACCACAGGGACGCAGTAGGGATAAGCAATGGAAAATCAGATAAAGCACATGTGTCACGTGCCAGATGATGGTAAGTGCTCTGGGAAAATCAGCAGGGAAGGGTGCTGGCCGCAGCTTTAAGACAAGCCTGTGATTCATGGACCTGGCAGAGGTAGTTGGAGGTAAAACCACGGTGGGCGATAGCTTTATTATGAAGGGCTGAGGTTTCACCAGGGGCAGGGGAAAGAAAATGGTGAAGAGGGAGATGAGGGGGAGGGAAGGGAGCTCTGGGGGCTTCATGCCTGTTGGCCCCAATTTCCTTACGTTTGGAAGGAAATGAGATGCTGAGAGTGAGCGTGTCTGTGGTGGGATTTTAGAGTTCAGCACGAGGCGTGGAGATTCAAGGAAAACCTATGTCGTTGAGTAGGGAGGCAAGGGTGGCTGAAAGCCAAAACCTGGCCTCAGGAGAAGGTGCCCTGGGGGGGCCGAGCTGCTTACCACTGGCAATGGAGGGCCTGGAAGCAAGGTTTAGGGAAAGTGGGCTGATGGAGAGGGAAGTGGAATCCGTGGGGGAAATGGGATGGGGTCATGTTGTGGGGGCTGTGGCGGGGGGGAGAGGGCTAGATGGGGTCACGTACCCAGGGGGTGGAACTAGATTTTATAAGATTACTTGTTTCTTTCTTACAGAAAGCAGTGTTTAACATGTTGCTTTGAAATTCTCAGGAGAGGCCCAATTGTGGGCACAGATCATGAGCAGTAAGCCAGGGCTTAAGGGAAATTTTTCTTGAGAGTTTAGTTAAGGGCATGTGATGTTGCTAGAAAGTGAGCCCGGAGTGTTTATGTCGTTGGAAAAAAAGAGCAAGATTTTAACAAAGGCATAACAGATCTCAGCCCATTCCTGAAAACCTGTAGTTTTAACTCCTAGAAAAAAAAAAGAACCTAACAGACGCTCAGTGATGTGCATTTCTTTGCTTTTTTAAAGGTGAAGCCCGTAATGCACAGCAGAATCAACGTGTCCGCGCGCTTTAGAAAATCGCTTCAGGAGCCCTGCACGATCTTGTAAGTTGAGGACTTTCACACTGCGGTTGGAAGGTTGCTTTCCTTGAGGTCTGCAATTTGTTTTGTGGCTTTAAAAGTGTAACTGTTTCAAATGGCACAGCTCACTGGTTTTACTTTTTTTTTTTCTCCCCAGTTTGATTGCAAATGGAGACCTCATAAATCCAGCTTCTCGCCTCCTCATCCCCAGAAAAACCTTGAATCAGTGGGATCATGTGCTACAAATGGTCACGGAAAAAGTCAGTCTGAGGAGCGGGGCTGTCCACAGGTAATGCCAGAGTCATCTTCCTTGGATGGATGGGTTTTTAGACATGTTTAGGATGATCCCAGGACACTCTGGGGAGTTACTGGACCCCAGTCTGGGTTCCAGAGCCTGTGTTCTTAATTACCAAGCTATTCTCTAAATAAATGTCACAAATTTATCTTTAATTATATGTGAACTATCTGTATTGCTTTTGCATATTTATCTTATTGATTTACAGATGTTCTGTACATATTAAGGCAATTGGCTCTTTCTCCTATGAGTTTTAAATGTTTCTAGTTTTTATTTTTGGTTCTCTTTATGGTCCCCCCCCTTTTTTTGTATACAGTTCAGTTGAATTTTGGTACAGTAAAATTTTCAGTCTTTTCTTACGATCATTAAGTTTTATGACTAACTTAGCTTTTCCTTATTCCAAGATTATAAAAATATTTTGCAGTGTTTTCATCTTGTACTTTTAATTTCATTTAAACCTTTGATCCTTCTAGATTTATTTTGGTGTCAGGGGTGAAGGCAGATCTTAAAAGTTCTTTCTTTCTTTTTTTTAGATATGCATTATGTCTTTTGACATATACTTAAATGTAAACCCAATATAAAGCACCCAAAGATACATACACACAGTTGCATGCCCAGATACACGTGTTCATATCTATATTGATTGGAACAAATTCATACATGGAAATAAAATATTTGCAAGTCTAAATACAGAAATGAAAATATATATTACCCCACCCCACCCCAATATTTGAATACTTGGAGAAACTCAATTCTCAGTGTAATGCCAGATATGCGTGAGATTTGGTTGCTGGTCACTTGGGACATACCCATGTTCCTTTAACAGAACATTAAAAAGTCTTATGGTTGGACCCTCCCTGTGCTTTAGAATATTTCTGTACCAGAGCATCCCATTAAAACTGGTTCAACTCCCTATTTCTTTCTTGCCTTTTGTAAAAAAGGAAGAAAGCAGGTCAACCAAAGTCCTATAAAAGAAGGGTAAAATCATGGGTTAGAATTTATTCAGTACGCTTAACTGCCTGCAGAGGAAACCAGTCAAATCTTGGCTATTTCCAGTTCGGCAGTGAGGCTGTCTTTTAATTTCAAGCCATAAAAGTTGACTACTGACTCCGATCTTCCTGTTTTGAAGCAAAGTGAATGTCTGGGTCCAGGCCAGCCATTCTCAGCTTGGGACTATTTTGGCCCTGGGGGACATTTGGCAGCATCGGGTTATTTTTGGTAGTCCCAGCTGGGGATGGGGCGGCTGCCACTACCATCTAGTGGGTAGAAGCCACGGGTGCTATTAGGAACACCTACACTTAGTTCACAGCTAGGTTCCCAACTCTCCTTCCCCTGCCCCCCAACAAAGAATGATCAGATCCAAAATGCCAGCAGCACCATTGCTCAGAAACCATGGTCTAGGTTAAGGATGGAAACCAGAAAATCTGGGTTAAGTGTTGATAATTAGACTTACAGGGATAGAATTATGGGTCAGAAAGAAGGAGCATCTTTACATTAAATTAACCCAAACATATTTCAGGGTTTCTGTGGCTGTTTTCTTTGTCCTTCTTCCATCATTGGTGAGGAAGCAGACAGATCAATGCCTTTTTCTTTGCACATGTCACCAACCTTTATTAGATAATGTTAAGAAGTCTAAGACTTTTTTTTTAATGTTTTTTTGATCTCCTTCCAGTTATGAACTCTTGTTTATCACCTTCAGAAATTAGGCATTGTCTTTTTCATGGTGTTTTCTAATAGTCTGCGATTTCTTGTTCTGTTAAAAAATTTCTTTCTGTGGACACTTTAAATCGTGTAGCGAAGTTATCACTGTTCCTTTAATAAGTAACGCATTCACTGTCCACAGCGGCAGTTTTCCAGTAAAGGGAGGTCCTTTGTGAAGTCCCTTGATTCTGGGAAGGTGGGGGGAGGCAAAAAAAAAAAAAAAAAAGGGAAGAGGCACGAATGCTATGCAGTTCTGCACCATTAACCCTCGCCATGGGCTCTTTTGCCTCTTGTTTTCTGCCCCCATTCTCTGTGTGTGTGTGTGGTAATGTTTTGGCTGAGGGCCCTTGCGCAGATGCACGAAGCTTGTCAACCAGACAAATACATTAGGAAAGTGAATTGTAAACGTGCTCACAAAATAGAAGTAGAAGAACCAACCTTAGCAGGAGCCGAGCTCCACTTAAACCACCACGTTCGGCTGCCTGGGGGGCTCAGTAGGTTCAGCATCTGCGTTCCGCTCAGGTCATGATCCTGGGACCGAGTCAGCGCTGGGCTCCCTGCTCGGTGGGGAGCCTGCTTCTCTCTCTGCCCCCCCCACCCCTGTCTCTCATGAATAAATAAAGAAAATCTTACAAAATAAAGTATCGCGTTCAGTGCTTTCCATCTGAAATTTTACTATGACAACAGGAGAGGGTTCTGCTGTTGGGTTGGTAGTTTATTGGGATGAAGAACTTGTGCTGAGAGAGAGAGGGTAGCTGTCTCCACATGGTGACCCTGGCGTTTGGGTGAATCTCCTGACTTGAAGGCATTTTGAAATCAATAGAGTAGTAACAAATGAGCCAACTTAAGAGGGGGATGCTTCTTTGAACTTCGTAATTTTAAGCAGCTCTTTCATGCTTGTTAGAATTTTAATTGTGGGCATTCATGTTTCGGCAGACTTTACACGTTAGAAGGAAAACTTGTTGAGAGCGGGGCCGAGTTGGAGAATGGGCAGTTTTACGTGGCCGTCGGCAGAGATAAGTTTAAGAAATTGCCTTACAGCGAATTGCTTTTTGACAAGTCCACCATGAGAAGGTCCTACGGGTAAGTGTTCATCCTCATTGACATCTCCTACTTTACTTATCACTTGGAATAACACTGAGTCTTATGCTGACCCACAGTATATCTTGTATAATCTTCCTCATTGGTTAGAATGGAGAGCATGTGTGAGATATATATATATATATATATATATACACACACACACACATATATATAAAAAAAAACCAACCATATATATATATACACATATGTATATATATATATATATATATATGGTTGGTTTTTTTTTTTTTTTTTGCCATGATTGGAGATTGGAGATTTTTCTTTTTGCACAAAAAATATAATTTGGGGGGGAACTATGAAAGGCTATATAACATTTTTAAACTATTCACTTATGAATTCAAGTAAATATAAAGACTTATTTTGGTGAAGAAGATAAAAGGCTGTGGGCTTCTATGTAGCATACATCATTCGAAGTTTTAGTGATGTCTCTGCTGGTTGGCTAGACCAAATAATTTTCAGTTGGTGCCTATACAAACATCTATAAGTGTTGAAAAACATAATATTTTACATTTCTTTTAATAATAATAATGGGATAAAAATGATATAGTTCTCCTTGTGCAAGTAAGTAGGGCAGCAAGAGAGACTATAATTATTATACGCAAAATTTTAAAGATTGCTCCTTTAATTACACACAATGCCCTGTGACCCCTTTTTCTCTAGGGGGTGTCATGTATTTGTGGGAGGTGCCTTACTTCAGCTGGCAGAGGCAGGTGTGCAGAGGCTTGGCCCCCAGCAGGTGGGGACACCCCCTGGGTTGCTCATGGTGTGGTTTTTTTTTTACCAGCTGTGCTGCTTCTCCCAGACATTCTCTGGCCACTTAGCTCTCAGAACCTGACTTTTCGTGTCTGTCCTCTGCTGGGATGTGTGTGACTTGCACAGAGACCACAGGAGGTCACTGATTTTTCTCCATTAATTTGAAGTTTGTGAAGCTTGATGGCGAGGCCAGCCCAGGGCTTCCAAATAAGTAAGGGATGAAATGGACTTTCAGGGTGGTGTTTAGAGTGGGCAAGAGCACAAGGTTTTCCAGCACTGTAGAATTATTTGCCAGCAGACTTATTGACGACCATCCTTAGCCGTCCGCGATGTCAAATCCTTCACCATCTCTGCTGAGTGACACTGGGTTCCCCTGACGTGGGCTACAGAGTGTTCTTGAGGGCAGGGAGAAGTCTGTAGCTCATGGTGGCCTCTTGCAGATAAATCAGTTAGACACACCTTCCTCTATGTGTGGAGTTCTTTTCAGAGGGCGTCATTGGGTTCCAAGATAGGTCTCTCCCTTCCCTGTGTGGAACAACATTCCTGTAGCCAAAGAGAACTTTTATTTTTTATTGAGAATGACAGGTCTAAAGCTCCCTTGAATATAGACGCCAGTGTTTTTGCCTTTCTGAGCTTCTGACATAGACACTGAGGACATTATGAAAACAGTGGATGTTTATTGTTTTTGACTCAATCTGGCATCCAGAAAGTTTGGGGATTTGGATAAAAATGCTACAAAAAAACCTCAAGGTGATATTAAAAGTTTATGGGGAGCATTGATTACAATAGTTAAACATTAAACATTGACGATCTTTTGGAATGGACTTTAATAATTGTATGGTGGTCTTTGTGAAATCAGGAAAGTATGTGGTACTTTTTGTGAAACACCCGTGTCTCTTAAACAGATAACTTGTAGGTTGGGATGACAAGTTGGGATCACAGTTATCTTGCATTCTGTATTATTTGTCAATAACATTCCAATTTCTAAATTGCTGTTTGTTTCCACAGTCAGAAAGCCTCTTCACTACCTCCGATTGTAGGATCCAGAAAGTCTAAAGGGAGTGTAAGTATCAGATGCTTTACTCATTAAATATTCTCTATTTCTATGTGATACAGGGGGGCTGTCCTCTGGGTTTCATTTAAAGTTAAACATAAAACGTAGCTGCCTGGTGGTATGTAAGCAATTATGTGAGACAACGCTAGAACATTAATGTTACAGTTAAGGTCTTCAAAGTGAACTAACATTTTAAAAATAGAGGTTCCAAAGTAGGTATCTTTTTCCTTGTGTATAGACCTGATGTGACTTACTTCTCGGTTGAAATCTGGGCGATGATGCATAAAAGTAGAGGAAAGGCTGGATTAGGTCGCATTCATGGTCTGCTCAGTCTGGTTTTTTCTCTCCAACAAAGACTGAGAAAAAGGAAGTTTTTTTTAAAAAAAGCAAACAAACAAACAAACAAAAACAATCGTCAAGTATCTTCCTAATTTAAAAGACTGAGTCACTCTGCCTCATTCCCTTTCAGAATTTTTTCCATCTATGATTGGTCCACATACTCGTTAACTCAGTGAATGTCCATTCCTTACCTCTCCCGGGGGAACCGTGTAGTAGGTGACTTCGTAACTTGTTTGTATCTTCGGTCCATGCCCCCTCACAGGGAGGGGTGTGACACCAGGCTGCAGGTCTGCTGTGACAGGCTTCTCTGGCTGGGGCTTCTCTCTCTGCTTTTTCGACTGAGCTGCCGGACCGGCAGTGATCAGAATTGCTTTCACGTTCCCCCCAGCCTGCACCCTGCCCTCTGATGTAACTCTGCACAATTCTTCTGTTGGTATTTTGTGACATCACCGACTGCTGGGCAATGATATGTCTCCTGCTGATGATTTAGTCACCCGCTCCCCAAACTTTTTATATATCGTGCACAATTTTTTTGGAAAAAAAAAAAAGAAATAATTTTGTGTGAAATAGTGCTGAACTCAGAATAACAAGTGACAGATATACATGACCCGTTCATGAGCTGAGGCTCTCACACAGTTGGTGACCAAGATTTTGCCCCCAGGACCCGTACAATCTAGTCGAAGTGGAGAACAGAGCCTGAGAACGTCTCAACAGCGAGTATCCGGTGAGATCGGTAAACGGGAGGCAGAGGGAGTGAAACGTGTGTTTGCCAAAGTGCATGAAGGAAGTTGAACGTGAGCCATGGCTTTGAGGGATGTTCACAACAGGTGAAGGCTGATGAGGGGAAGGAGTTTCAGATGGAAAGGATGGTGTGAGAAAGGAGCCAAGATGTGCTCTCCGAGAGGCAATCACACAGGCTGTGATCTGTACTTAAAAACAAGAAGGGGACCTCTGCACAGACCGGAGAAGGAGCACCTCCAAAGGCTCCCACTGAGTCCAGATGGCCCGTTGGGAGGGAGCTCACGCTCATGACTCCCGGGGACAGGGAGCCGCTCGGGAGCAGGGGCTCCATCGTGTGTGGGGGCTGGTATGTCTGGAGTGTAGGTGGTGACCATTTCAGATGGCCTTGAATGTCAGAACCAAGAGTCTAGTCCTTATCCTGGAGTAGAGGGCAGCTCACAAAGGCTTCTGCAAAGTGAGAATGTGAACCCAAATCCATTCTAGGAAGGTTGGATCTTTTTTGTGGGGAAGGACTTAGGTGGTGAGAGGCTGCGATGAGAGATGTCCGTCACGCGGCCATTGTGAGCAGGAGCCTTGGCATCAGGTGGAAAGAGCCAGGCTAGGGAGGTGCTTGTTGCCCTTGAAGAGATAGAGGACTTTCTCGGTGACAGGACACAGGGGGGTTAAGGAGCCAGAGACAGCTGTGAGTTCTTGAGCTTGGATCACCTGGAAAATAGTGCAACCCTGGCTGGCCAAGAAGAGGGCCAGGGGAGGAAATGATGACCTACCCAATTTCTTTCTTTTTTTTTTTTTTTAAAGATTTTTTATTTATTTGACAGATAGAGATCACAAGCAGGCAGAGAGGCAGAGAGAGAGAGAGGAGGAAGCAGGTTCCCTGCTGAGCAGAGAGCCCGATGCAGGGCTCGATCCCAGGACCCTGAGATCACGACCCTATCAGAAGGCAGAGGCTTTAACCCACTGAGCCACCCAGGCGCCCCGACCTACCCAATTTCAAACATACTGAGGGGGAAGTGTCATCATGAAACCTAGCTGGGAGTGTGCAGCAAGCAGCTGTAACTGGTGGAGATGGAGGCCTGACGAGGACCCGGGGTGAAGATAGCAAGTCCGTCTGCGTAGCGGTCATAGCTGGAGAGCAGACATGGCTCTGCTGTTCCTTCCTGGCACCGGGCCCAGGCCACTGGGGGTGTGGGGGGGACCAGCCCTCCTCCTGCTGTCCGGGGGGGAGCCAGGAGAGGGCGCACACGGACCACAGAGGACCCAGCCCAAGGCAGCCTGACAGCACGGGTCTGCAGAGGAGGAGAAGGGAGGGGAAAGAATGTTCTAGTGGCTCAAAGATCGATTTTAGCCACTACCAAAACTAAGGAGAACCTGTGAATGTATGGTTTGGAAATTTTGTCCACTCGCTCTTCTTCAGGATTTTGGGGCAAAGCCTCTTGTCTACCAGGTGTGTGTGGGCTTATCAATCCCCCCAATGCCACTTCAAGACTGGTGGTCAGATAGAGACCCCGGGGATTTCATCACTGACCCGAGGTCAGCTGAGAAAGTTGGTGTCAGAATTGAGACCATAACTCAACTCTTTGCATTCACAGTTACCAGACTTTGGAATTATGTGCTTATTATTTTGAGGTTTGGAATGTCTAATTTTTTTTTAATTAAAAATGTGTGGCGTGTTTCCTGCTTTAAAATTCATGGGCAAGAGGCACGTCCGTGTAGTTTCCTTGTTCTCTCGCTTGTTTGGAAGTTACTTAGAATCTGTGCCGTGAATGCTGCTTCATCTAATGGTAAATGGAGTTTCCTGCATATCTGGCACAGAACAGAGCCCCCGGGAGATGGAGATGAGCAGAAAAAGACATGGCGCTCTGAGCTCAAGGTACACTTGGGGGAGAACAAGGTTAAACTGACAATTCCAGAAATCAGTATATAATTACAAGGTGCGGTAGGGATGAAAGAAAAGTGCAGAGCAATAGGAGACGATGAAAGGAGAACCTATTTAGGTAGGTATGTCAGGACAGGCCTTCCCTGGGGAAACGACCTTGGAGGAAAGACTCAACAACATGACGCGTGTCCATCTCCTAGAAAGCAAAGACTCAAAATTATATTTCCACGCTCTGGCTTAAATAAAATAACAGTAGGGTTTGCCTCTTCCCACACACTCCGAGAGCTTTCTGTCTTTTCATCTGTCTGTCCACCTGCTTGTCCAGTTGGCCATCTGACGCATACTTCTGAGCAATTACTAAGGTGCTCGGAGCCACTTTATTTTTTTTTAATTATTTTTATTTTTTTTAATTTTCAAAAAAATTTTTTAAATTTAAATTTTTTTTTTTTTTTAATCAGAGCCACTTTAAAGGACTGGCTCACAGTGGCAAACAGATCAAGTTTCAGACCTACGGAACCTTCCTTTTAGCGCTAGTGCGTGTGTGTGTGTGTGTGGGGTGGGTTGTGGTAGAAGAAGGATGGCCATAGACCGACTTCAACCTCTAAACAAACGGAGACATCATTTCACATGGTACTAAGCACTAGGAGGAAAATGAAGCAAGGCCCGAATTGGTAGAAAATTCTCTGAGACCTTAATGACGTAAAGGAGCCGGTCCTGTAAGGTGGGGCAGGACCGGAACGAGCCTCTGTGGCAGCGGCAACGGTCACAAAGGCCCTTGGTGGCATCTTGGCATGGGAGGAGGGAAGAAGAAGGCCAAGTGGTCTGAGATGGGAGCAGCACGTCGGGCCGGGTCTGTAGACCTCGTGTTAGGAGTTTGGATTTTATTCCTTGATGGGACACCGTCTGAGGGTTAGAAGAGAAGAGGGGGATCTTGTTGGACTTAGACGTCTGAGGCTCACCCTGGCTGTGGTGTCTGCAGGGAGGTGGGTCGGGGGAGAACCGAAGCAGGAGGTGGGGGTGGGGGGGCTGGACCCAGGCCTGTGACGCAGGTGACCCGGACCGGGTAACAGGCGAGATGGACATCTGTGACAGTTCGTCCTAGAGGATCTTGTCACCGTTGTCTCTCACGGGCGCATTCACCCAGCAGGCATCTGCTGAGTGCGTGTTCTGTCCTGGGCACTGCTGGGGTGCTTGTGGGGAGAGGGAGGCCGCGAATGCAGAGAAAACACTGAGGGGCTGGATCGTACCTTCTGGAGCAGGAGAAAGACAAGCACACAGTATGTTTGGTATTGATCGGGGATGAGCCTGAACACATCTGGGTGTGGGAAGAGGCAGTGGGAGGGAGGTGTGCGCTGGCCGCTCGGGGCAGGCCTCTTCCAGGAGGCTGTACCCGGGCAGAGGGGCAGACGCGCCTGGCACACGAGGCCCTCATGAACCTGGCGCGGCGGGCGGGTGAAAGCCCGACGGTGAGCCCCACGGAGGGACTATCGCCGTGGGCAATTCCAAAGTCACAGACTTTTTTTTTTTTTTAACAGAAGGATTATTTTACTCCTATCCTTTAATTAATTGGGTCCCTGGAGAACGTACATGTTTTTAGGATCGTTCACTGCTTGGCACTGAGCAGGGGTGTGCATGAGGGGGCCGGGGAGACCTAGCTCGGGACGGTGGGGGCCACCCCCGAGTCAGCGGGAAAGGCACCCCTGAAATGCTGATTCAAGCCGGAGAGGATGCAGAACTGGATTTTTAGGAATTCATTTCTGGCAAAGCTTTCTAGGAATCGCTGTGTTGCCCAAGGAAGGGGAGTGGGGGTGGGAGCCTGAGAGAACTTGGTGGGCGGAAAAGGGAAAGCTACCAGAGTGCGCGCAGGGTCCCTGCCGGTGGGCCAGCAGCACCCACTGCATGGTAGGGAGTGTGGGTGGTGAGGGAGCTTCGAGGCTCCGGCAGACCCTGGCAGGGCAGCCCAGGAAGGGCCCCGCGCGGAGCAGGATGGCCCCAGAAAGCCGGGGGAATCGCAGACAGGAGCAAACGGAGGGTAATTTTAGCTTGGAGTTGGGGCCTTGGAAACAAAAGGAGGATAAAAGTGGATGCTGTTACAGTCCCTGCAGTGTGAGAACCACCCCCTCCCTCGGGAGGCTGCCCGGGCACACGGCGCGGGATCAGGGCGCCCCCTCGTGGAAGATGTGTAAACTGAGGGACCGTCGGAAGTAAAGCCGAGTTCTTGCCTTTTCTCACCATGTGGCCCTTGGATCTTGTGATCGGTAGTTCCCAGACTCAAATATTGTCATCGCTGAAGTTCTGGTAAAAACAAGCAACGCAGTTCTCCACGTAGCACAGAGTCACTGTAACGCGAGATAAATTCCAGATGCTCCCGAAGTCCCATTTTGCTTTTTGGGAAACAGTCCAGCGTAGATAAAAGGGCTTTTTGCACACGAGCCGTCACCAGAGACGTCAGTGAGAGAAAGGCCAGCCTGAGTTTGGGGCCAGGAGTTTGGTCAGGAGTCTCCCTTCTGGGTGCATCTCCGAGGCGGGGGCTCCTCTGTGAGGCAAAACCCTCACAACGTCCTCTTAAACTTGAGGCTTTCTGGCCTCCGGGCCTTTGGCATGTGTCCATGGGGCTGGATGTCTTTCCTGTGGTCACGGAAGACACTTGAGTTGACAGGCTTGTGTTGGAAAAAGCCTAGGGAGCTCTTAAAAAAAACCCAGTTTTAACAAAGTAGGAGGGATCGAAGGGGTCCTTTCAGTTTTTTTGTTGATTTGAGCCAGAGGATTGCTAGTGCCGCCCCGGGTACTGCTGCGTGTGGGGCGGGAAGCAGGGCAGCGGTCCAGGTTCCGCACCGGGTCTGGTTTTCTCCCAGGACATGCCACACAGTCAGGCTGCTTCTTGATCGGCTCTGCTGTGGCGTAAAGCCAGGGTTTGTCACCTCCCGGTGGCCTTCTCAGGGAATCACGCCACGTAGTGAATATTTGCAGTGTCTTGGCACCGGGAAGCTTTCGGGTCATAGGAAAACCAGACCTGGGTAACCTTGAGAAAGTGAATCCCCCTGTACCCGTAAAATGGTGACAGTAATACCGTATTTGTGTTACACGGTATTTAGCACGTGAGAAGTATTCATTAATACCGTTTTATCACCCGGTAAAGCTGTACGAGAAAGGTAAAACTCCTTAGCCACAACTTTCTGTTTATGTATCCAGGTTATAAGTCCCATGCGGAAGTCTCAAAAAAGGAAGGAAAACCCCCCTCTCCATTCCTTTGTCCCTCTACACTCCACAATTTATGTGTAGACCAGCTATAATTTATAGAATTAACTACGTGAATAAATGTAAATGTATATATAACATAACTAACTATGCAAATAAATATGACTATAACTTATATAACTTGTATCTTTTTGTATCATTATTACATATTTATTTCATATTGTTGACACTTTAGATGAATCAACATTTTTGTCTTTGTTAAAAAACACGGGCATTTAAATTGTTTCCAATCTTCTAGTCACAAAACAAATTCCTCCCCTTCTTTTAGCTTAATGCTGGCCTCACAGAGTGCCCTAAGATCAGTCATGATTCAGTAACTCCGTGCATGGGGGTCCGTTACCAAAGCCATGCCTGTAGCGTTACTGGAATCCACCCGGCTTTCTTAGTGCTCCAAAATAAGCCCTTGTGAGTGTCCTTGTCAGAAACAGAGCAAATCAGAACTTCCTGCGTAGTCCGTGAGAGAGCTGACTTTTCAGGTTGTATGACTCCCGGGCACAATTCCTCTCCTTCCTTGTCATACGCAGTTTGTGTAAACACCTTTTCCCAGAGAGCTGTGAAGGACCATTCTGTTCAGAACCAGAGGCTCTCCCTCACTGAGCTTCATTTTAGTTCTCGAAAGTTCCACAGCATCTCTGAACCTTCTGGTAGGCCTGCTGGAAGGGGGACTGTGCTCAGCCAAGGCTTCTGAAGTTTCAGAATTGGGAGACGAATAGACATGATGGGAAAGAGACTGGAACAGGAGACCTGAAGGACGGGTGTGGATGCCCCACTAGAATCACGGGATCTGTTTCTTCTGCCAGGCAGTCCACGACCTTGCGAGAAAAGAAAGAAAATAAGCGACGACTCTGGTTGCAGTTAATGCAGTAATTAAATGGAAGCATATGTTTAAATTGCAGTTGGAATGGGAAATTAAATTATGCAAAGGAATGTTATAGATTTGGACAAGTTTTCATACTGTTAATAAATCTATGCATAATTCATTTTCTTGTAGGCGCCGACAAAATAGCATAAATAACTTCATTTGTAAGGCTGTGAATTTTTCTATTCTTAATTGGGTGATGGCTAAAACCATTTAAATGCTTCTGGATGACTGAATACATAAATGTTTAAAATGAGCAGTTATAATAGGTTCCTAGGCAGATTTGTTTATTTGATATTACTACATTTATTTTCAGACCCTAGCACAGTACAGATGTTGCATAAAGATCTCACCCAATATGGTGTGAGTTGCATATGATTTTTAAGGAAAGAGATACTCACTCTTTTCTTGGAGAAAGCACTCTGCTGCTCTTGGAGCAAATGCTGTCTGACAGGCGCTGTACTGGTTATTTTATAAATGTTACCATTTCCTCCTCACAAGAGACCTAAAGCCGGGTATGTTAGCCCCACTCAGCTGCGAAGGAAATGGTCAAAGAAGGCAGGATTTAGTTAGTCAGAAGTCCCATAGGTGGTTAGGGGCAGCATAGTGGCTCTGAGCCATGAATTTTGGTCTCCAAAACTTGCCTTCTTTCTATGTCCTGCAGCCTCACACCGTATACACCTGAGCATCCGAGAACCAGGTTGTCCGGTTGGGAGGGAGGTTCTTGCTGTAGCAACGGCGAAGCTGTGACAGAGTCTGAGCACACCTGTTCTTTGGGTGCTCACAGCGGCCACTGCTGTCCTGGCTGTTATGGGGCCCCCCGGGAGCGGTCGCTGGGCTAGGGACACGCAACCTCACCCTCATCGTGCTGGAGAGCCTCCTTTGCAGAGGCAAAGGTCTTCATTTCCAGAGGCACGTGGAGGCCACGGGCAACCACTGAACGTATGCCCATGGGTGGTCGCCTTGCGGGAGCGTGGTCTTGAGCTATCGAGTCTGTGTGGCTCCGGATTTGTGACTCACAGGGAGCACGGCAGTCAGCAGCCAATGAGTCCGTATTTGAGGACGTCTACAAGGACAGTGTGTGTCTCCTTGTAGGATGACAGCTGCATATTCACAGCGGCCAGTAGTTAAGAAGGTGTGTCTAGATTAAGTTTCCAGCTGAGGGCTGTCATCACCCTTCCTCACCCAGTAGATTTTTCTGGAAGTCACAGGAGGGAGAGAATGGTTAAGGCAGTGGCCTTGGGCAAGACCCCACCTCTACGCCTCATTTCTTCCTCTCCACCGTGGGCGAAGTGCCTGTCTCACGGTTGTGAGGATTGAAACGATTTTATAGAGTGTCTGATGCTGGTTAAGTATTCAGTACTTTTGAGCTATTTTTATTCTCATGCCTCAGCTAGGCCCTTCTCCTGGCACCAGGAAAGTTAATGTACATATTAAAATGGAGATTGGGGAATCTGCAGAACACATCCATCTCCCCCTCCGCCCCACTGACCACCAGTTAATGACTTACATCGACTAGGAGTCACTTTGGGATTTCATTAGCCCATGGTTAAGTGTCTGGTCTTCTGCTACTCAGGGAAATGATCGTCAGTCCAAGTCAACGGTTGGATCCAGCGACCACACGTCCCCTCAGTCCCCAAAGAGGAAAGGGAAAAAAGAGGAGGTGAATTTGGAAAAACCCAAGAAAGGGAAACAAAATGTAAAGTTAAAGAAGTCACCACAAATAAGTCCAAACAGTGGTAAGTTTGTCCTTGTTATTATCATATTTTTATGGATTATCATCTTAAGGCTGTGATACAATTTTAATTCTTAAATAGATCTGTTTATTTCTCTGGACCCACGGAAGATACTCCTTATCATCCTGTGGGAGAGTTTTCAAAGAAGACTTTGCGTAGGAAAGATTCTTCTGTTTTTCCCACAAAATTTCTCTTTATAATTAGAGCTTGTGTACATGTTTCGAGGTAAAATATTTCTTGTGGTGGTCTCATATAAAAAAAAGGTAAATCTTGTCAACCTTTTCTTCTATTGAAAGAGCTTGATTAATGTGTTTACTAACTGCTGTTGACATTGGTTTCTCCTACTTGTGTATCTACAACCCTTGTCCACATTGATCACAGGTTATTTTTAGTTGCATATCCCTGTCTCCAAAAAAGATATTTTCCTAATTTTACCAATATCCAAGAAAATACAACACATCCAGAAAACTTTACTGGTAGGATGATAATGTGTCCCCAAATTAGTTCTGTCCAGGTAAGAGATGTCATAAGTGTTTAAACATTTTCATCAGTACGAGATTTGTGCGGTCAGAATTGTGAACTTTTGTGGGAAGACTCTCATGGGAACTTTTGGGAAGACTGGTTCTTTTTGGTTTTATTCCAAGTGTGGTATCTGTGCGGCGAGCCCACAGGGGTGGATGGGTGGAGGGCTGGCTGGGCCACAGCCCCATGGAGGGACTGATTCTCCTTCGCCCCGGGATCCCCTCATACATCTGTCGGGGGACATGCTGGGCAGGAGGGAGGTGGATGGGTGGCCTGTCATTTCGGATTCATGGCCAGCTCTCTGTCTTCCACTGGGAGCTTCAGTTTCTTGCGAAGTTGATGTGAAGAGTCACGTTAGAATGACCGGTACCGTGGGCCTGACAGTGAAGGGGACACGTGAACTTGTGGGAGTTCAGAGGATGTGGCAGGTGACAAAGGAGTCGTGGGAAAGCTGCGCGAGACCGAGAGGAACAGCCTGCGTGATGAACCAGTTACAAAGAGGAGAGAGAATGCAGGGGGCTTTACATCATTCCAGTGAGGGAGACCAGCTGGAATGGGGGGTCCTGGTACAGTTCTGCGGTGGACCTTGGGCAAGCCACTTTTGGGGGGCCCTGTCAGTTCTCCTCAAAACGTGGGTTCATACTAAGATTTAGCTTGTAAGTTTGCTTATCGTTAGGTCATATAATCCCTCGCAGATGACTATGAAACAGGGGAGACCAGAGTCAACTGTGGGCAACGAATGATTATTGAATGCATATTTTATGGCAGGTGCCAAGGGAACAAAGCTTGCCTGGAAGCATATGCCATACCTTGAGGATTTAAGCCCACAGAGGCTTTATTTTAATCAATGTACTACGTTGTGATGCCCCCAAGGCCCTGGGGTGGGTCTTACTAGCTGTTGTGTTTATTCTCAACCATTGGCACGGGTCTGATAAATTCGAGACACTTAATAAATATCGGGAAACGAATGCTGGAAGGCACGAAATAGGTCTCTGTAATACTTTGAATCTTTTCACAAACATTTTTCTTTAAAGGCTTTTGTAAAATGTGAGTTATTTTCTGTGAGGCTCATCTCAGCCTGTGAAAAATCCCCATTCCTCCTTCTACTATGTATATTTTAAAGTCTTGATTTCAGTAGTTGCTTCTCAGAAGAAAGGGGACCTTTCATTCTCATTTGCAGAAATTATGCCGAACGAGGTTACGTCCACAGTTTCCTCTCGCACGGAAAGGAATCTTTACTGAAAAGTCAAATGATCAGTATTTTTGCTTTTGTAGATGTTCTCACTTTTCAACAATGGTACCCATGGGGATGGAAATAACAAGAAACATGTTTTTAAAGTGCTCAGAAAAGGTGGAAGGCCATCCCTGTTCTTCCCTTGTCTGTGGAGAGCCTGGCAGATGTTTTAGATAATTGCCTATTTTAAGTGTCTGTTTTTCAGTGTCTTTTTGGAATGAGCAGAATATAGGCTTCTAACTGCTGGACCTCTTTGGCGTCTTTTATTTTTTTTTTTTTAAAGATTTATTTATTTTTCAGACAGAGAGAGCGTGTGCACAAGTAGGGGCAAGGAGCAGAGTGAGGGGCAAGGAGCAGAGTGAGAGGGAGGAGCAGGCTCCCCACTGAGCGGGGAGCCCGATGTGGGACCTGATCCTGGGACCCTGCGGTCATGACCTGAGCCCAAGGCAGATGCTTAACTGACTGAGCCACCCAGGCGTCCCCTGCTGGTGTCTTTCAAGTGGCAGTTTGAGGGAGTGAATTTCCCCCCACCCTAGTAAGAAACTTACATGATCCAGAAATGTATATAAGGGTTGAGATGAAGCATTTTGTATCTTTTCTTCTTGATAGAAATAACATATAACTTGGAAAATGAATCTTGGCTTCCACAAACATTTTTTTCCCCAGGGTATATGGAAAAAAAAGATTTTGTACAGTTCAGTAGACTAAATTGTCACTTGACAAATGTAAGGATATTAGCTTAAGTCCAACTGAGCTGTCTCTCCTTATGAGATCTCCATCCAGATGTCTTTGGCTATAGAAATTTTCCAGGTTATAGTATCAGAGCTCTCTTCTTTGCACTTCTTAATTCAGCTTCCTCTTCATTTATTCTTGCAATTCTTTTTTACTTTAATGACCTGTATTCTAGTCATTAGAACTAAGTGTGTGCTTTTGGCTAGTTCTATCTCAGGAGTGCTCTTGGTGTCTCGAAAAGTAAAAGCAATGAGACTGTAAGCAAAATGAAAGGGAAGGTGTGTGGTGAGTCAAGATAATGAGTAAAAACATGCAAGAATTTAGTTCCATATTATATATTTGAAATTTGCTAATAGAATACGTGTGAAAAGTCTGTATGGTAACAGATTTTAACTAGACTAACTGTGGTGATGGTTTTGTAATATATACAAGTAATATACAAGTAATATACAAGTAATATACAAATAAGAGAATAAAAAATGCAAGAATTTGATGTCAGAGATGAAACATAGTTTTTCCTACTTGTCCATATTTTACATTTGGAATTAAGTGGTTGATTTAATTTTCTTTCAAAGTGTTAAATTTTAGAGTTAGAATGAATATCCAGATCATCTCATAATGTATGTTAAATTATGCAAATTTTTGGCCCAGTGTTTGTTACTTATATACTGTTCTCATGTTAATGAGAAGAGACTCTTTTAGGCTGTCTTGATTTTTATTATAATGAAGGCTTAGTCATACCAGTTGTCTTTATTTAATGTTGCTATTTACTCATCTTTGGGTGTCTAGTGCTGTATGAATGAGTAGTGCTAATGTCTGTCTGTAGAGGGCAACCTGGCTCTAATTTTATTTTTTTCTTTTGCTTTTCTTTCTTTCTTTTTTTTTTTTTTTTTCCTTTCCAACTCTGTTTCTTTCCGTAAGAGTAAAGCTTAATAATTCAGGCAGAGCTGTGACATATTTCTTCAGGGAAACAAATCCCATTTTCTTTTGGTAGCCAAGATGCAAAGTAAGAATGGTTGGTGATTGATGAAGTTGGGTGTGAAATGCATTTTTAGTGCTGCATTTAAATACCGGCTTAACTGGCCAGCCTGTTTTCCGTACACTTTCCACTTGATTTGTAATGCCTTGAGATACCCTTTCCACCAATGAGCAAAGTAGTTATGATGATTGTCTTGAAATAGTATTTTGGGATTGATTGCATTTGTTGATATTTAAACTATTTTCCACGTGAAAAAAAATTAGCGTCTTTAGAGCCCTTGGAACACAGGAAGTACAGTGAATTTAGGGCACCTTGGAAAGATTGGAAAGGCTGCTTTCTGTAGGCGATCACGGGGCACGGAAACTCGAGCTGCTTGGGTTCAGCCGATGAACCAGCTCAGACACAGGAGGCTCCGAGAATAGAACAGGAGGCACGATTCCACACGTGCGCCCCCAAGCCTCACCCTCTGAGGGGGGCCAGGGACGGGAAGAAAGTCTTTAAGAAGGCACCAGGATGAGTTCACAAAGCAGGGCATTGATTGGAAGGCGTTGCGGTAAGACTTCGGATTTGTGGGTGTCTGCTGCCTCCCGCTCACCTTTGGGTGGAGACACACGGGCTTTTCGTTCCTTCGTCCACAGTGACTTATCTCAGAGGCAGCGTGGACTGTGGGATGTGGGTCATGTTTTACTACAAGTCCGAGAGCGATAGAAATGTGTAGAACAGGCATTCTACATCATAGAGTAAGAAATACACTGTGGCCTTGTCTGGGATTTCTGGCGCAGAGCTCCCAACATGCTGGTAATTGCCTCATGTGAGCAATGTGGTACCTTCAATATTTAGTCTTTTATTTGCAAATAACTCCAGCTCCTAAAATAGTTCCGGAGCAGGGGTGAAACAGTGTCTTGCTATTTATAACAAACCCTTTCAACCACGTTTGAGTTTAAGCACATGAGGTGACTTCCAGAGAGATCCTAAGGACGGGGGCTGGTTGCCAGGAGAACCAACCTTGTGATTAGGGGGTGGCAAACTTCCTGTCCCATCGCCCACCCCACACCTCCAGGGAGGGCTGAGGGGCTGGAATGGAGGTCATCGCTCATGGCCATGATCGAATCAAGCATGCCTACGTCCTGAAACTTCTATTTACAAAACCCTGCACGAAGGGGTCTGGACAGCTCCCAGATTGGCTGAGGCACAGAGATACAAGAAAGGCCCAGAAGCCCCACGTCCCCTCCCCTACTACTTATCCCCTATCCCCACATGTCTCTTCCATCTGGCTGCTCCTGAGTTTTATTCCCCCAATAAACCAGGGAGCTGTTAAGTCAGCTGTCTTGCTGAGTTCTGTGGGCTGCGCTAGCAAACTGTCAGATCCATGGAGGGGTCCTGGGAATCCCCAATTAACAGCTGGCCGGTCAGACGTACAGGAAACAATCTGGACTCCTGGTCAGCATGGGATTTCCTCACTCTGACCCAGGATCCACCATCTCTGAGAGGGCACTACACCTCCTCTCCCACTTGTGTGAACTCTCCTTAAGGTCCCTCGTAGCCAATAAGGAAATGAACATGGTGAGGCAGCTGCCAACCTACAGTGGCCTTGCCGCCCGCCAGAGTTCTCGGATCTGTCAGAACCTGAGCGCCTTCAAGAGCATGCCGTCGATTTTCTTTGGCCATCGCTAATAAACGTGATTATTGGTCCCTCTGTGCACACACAGGCCGTTGTGAACTCACACCAGCGCACTGCTCATCCGTGGGACGGCGGACGACACTCCTGGGCTCCACGGCCCGGATGCGACGTCCCACAGGCCCCAGACGGCATCCCACAAGAGACCAGAATGGCGGGTCCCAGCCTCGGCGGCCGGCGGCTCGTTTGGTCAAATGCAGACTTCCTAACGCTGCAGCACTGGGGGTCCTTTATGAGGAAGACGGGGCTGGTGCTAACAGTAATGCCGCCCGAGTCCTAGGGCTGCTCGCAGGACTAACGAGACCGTAAACCCACGGTGCTCAGTCCGGTCGGGAGCTGCTTCCGTGAGCTGCGGCTCCGACCAGAAGCCCACGGAGAGGCGGTGTCTCGCTGGATCCTCGACAAAAATCCCCATGTGCCTTGCAGCCCTGCAAGGAAGGGGTGCCGTGTGGCTCCGCAGCCCAGCGCCCCTCACGCTGGGCTCCGCACGACCGTCCTCCTGCCAACACGCTTCCGCCACGGGGACCCAGAGTCCCAAGAAGCAAGGGACACTAGCACGGGAAGGGCTCTGTGGACGCTTGCGACAAAGACCGTGGCTTCGCTCTGCATAACCCAGCACTTCCCGGGCTTGCACTTGAGCTTGTCGCTCTGCATAACCCAGCACTTCCCGGGCTTGCACTTGAGCTTGGCGCTCTTACTGCGAGAAACCCTATTCAGAGCACGCAAAACTGCTGCTCCACGGAACCCACTCTAGGAAGCCGCTGTAGTTCCCTGGCTGAGAGCCTCTACCTGGGGGTCGCTCAGGTGCCCTGGGTGAGGCCGAGGGGTCCCGGGGGCAGTGCAGAGTGTGGGCGGCCTCTCCAAGGTTGCAGGAGCTGTCCTCGATGACCTGGGCAGAAGTCGCCTGTTTCTCATGGGGTAAGAAACCCTTCGTGTTGGCACCCTTCCCAGTAAGCACCACGCAGCCCGGGAGACAGCTGCCCCAATCAGTCCAGAGGTGACAGATGTGTGCTTTGAACTCCGGCAGGGGCAGAAGGGGCCTGTCAGCTTCGCAACCGGTGAAACACACTTTTCAGTATGGATGAAATTTTCTTTCTTTAAAAAAAAAAATGTTTTTTTTTTTTAGAAGATTTTACTTATTTATTTGACAGAGAGAAAAAGAGAGAGAGAGCGTGAAGGGGGGGGCGGGTAGGGGGAGGAGCAGAGGGAGAGGGAGAAGCAGGCTCCCCGCTGAGCAGAGAGCCCGACATGGGACTTGATCCTGAAACCCTGGGATCACGCCCTGAGCCGAAGGTGCCCCATGCCCAGGTGCCCACGGACGGCATTTTCAAGGGAATGCTACATTGCCTGACTTTAGAGAGACAATTTGGTGTTATCATCCAGGAGTATAAAATAAGAATAAATGGACAGCTTTAAACCTACAAAGCTCAAACGTACTTGCTGGTATTTTCTCGCTATTTTTACACCCCCGTGGCGGCGACATGCTACGTGGTGATTTGCAACACTGGTTATATGTTATTTTGAAAATAACGAGGGTTCCTGAGAAGAATGAAAATAGCATTTGTACCTAAAACAGACCCTGGTGTACAGAGGCGACCCCGTGTATCGTACGAGTGGGGAAGGCTCCCTGCCCTGTCCGTAGCACCAAGAAGTATTAAGACGAAGCACGTGCAAACAGAAATGCTATTTGCCCCACAGAAAAAGGGGCTACAGAGGCGGATCAGCAAGAAGGAAAAACGTGCCAGTGCCTAGCACATAAACACACTTCAGCATCTGCGAGTGGTAAATGGAGTTTGGTCATTGAAAAGGAGAAGGGAATTGCTTCTCCCTTACTGAGGATGATTTCTTGGTCAAGGTATAATGCTGGCTCCCAGGAGAAACCAGGCTAGTGCTGAGCAGTTAGCACAAACGAGAGGGAAGAGAGGGAACGGACGCGTCCTGCCGATTACAAAGCAAAGCGTGCTGTAGCCAGGAAGCACTCAGTCCCTGTTTACTGAAGAAAGGAACTTGGTGTTCTTCGAAAGGGGGCGGGGCCCCTAAGTCCATCAGGAGCAGCCAGATGGGAGAGGTGCCTGGGGTAAGGGGAGGGGACGTGGGGCTTCTGGGCCTTTCTTGTATCTCTGTGCCTCAGCCAGTCTGGGAGCTGTCCAGACCCCTTCGTGCAGGGTTTTGTAAATAGAAGTTTCAGGACGTAGGCATGCTTGATTCGATCATGGCCATGAGCGATGACCTCCATTCCAGCCCCTCAGCCCTCCCTGGAGGTGTGGGGTGGGCGATGGGACAGGAAGTTTGCCACCCCCTAATCACAAGGTTGGTTCTCCTGGCAACCAGCCCCCGTCCTTAGGATCTCTCTGGAAGTCACCTCATGCGCTTAAACTCAGATGCGGTTGACAGGGCTTGTTATAAATAGCAAGACGCTTTTCCACCTCTGCTCCCGAACTATTTTAGGAGCTGGAGTTATTTGCGGATAAAAGACCAAATATTGAAGGTACCACATTGTTCACATTAGGCAATTACCAGCATGTTGGGAGCTCCGCGCCAGAAATCCCAGACAAGGCCACAGTGTATTTCTTACTCTATGATGCTTCCCATTCCACATGTCTTCACCGTGCTCTTGTGTTTAATTTTTAGTTCGGACAGTCCTAAAATTCTTAGTTGTTAGTACTTGTCACTGAGCATTCTGAATGTATGACTTCATTGTTGCTGTTAAGAAATCTGATGGCATTCTCACTCCTTATCTGCGTGGGTTTCGCTCCATAGGTGAGGATCTCAGAGAAGGACTTGAGTGCAAGAAGTTCATTTGGGAGGTGACCTCAGAAGCATGGGCAGGTCTGACGTAAATGGGGTACTCTAGAGGAGCCCCAGGTCCCCTGTAGACAGCGAGAGTCTTGCCGCTGGAATCTTCTGCGAGAGCATATGGAACATACCTCCAAACTGTCCGGTGCAGGGGTGAGACACCGAGGCACCTCCCTGCCAAATCCTGTCCTTTGCTGGTTGAGGGTGGCTCTCCCTGGTGCTCTGGCCTGTCCACACTCAGTCCGGATGAGCGTCTGTGGCCGGAGGAAGGCCTCAGGCGAAGGCAGGAACTTGAAGTGCCGTAGAGTTCCGGGCAGGGCAAGGAGAGGACTTCCCGGAGGTGGTCTGCTGTGAACCGGGACAGGAGAGATGTTGGACTTGGCAATCTTTGACGGTGGATAGAGGAGAGAGGATGGTTTGAGAAGTATGTAGGAGACAGAATGGTTGTGAGCTGAGGTCACGTGGGAGGGCGTGAGAGAGTAGGAGGCACACAAGGGGCCTGGGTAGATGGCTGTGTCAGTAACTCTTGGGGAAGCACCAGGGAGGAGGGGAAGGCTGTACACGTGGCGATAGAGGGACCTGCCCGGCAGCCGGTATAGGTGTGCATGGACCAGAAGGAAATGGGAAGATTGTCTTGCAGAGGTAACTGCTGAGGCCATCAGCTGATAGATGAGCATCAAAGTCAGGTGCAGGAGAAGAATCCCAGGGGGTACCTGTAGACCTAGAGGAGAAGGAGCAACCCTGACTCTTGGAGCCAATTCAGAAGGAGGGCGTGGAGAAGTAGGCATGAAAAAGCATCTGTGTAGCCCTTACACCTCTAACTACCTTGCTCGTCTTAGGGCGCAAACACCGGGGGGTAGGTGTTGTTCATAGATGGAAGTCCTAATTTCCATTCTACAGATCTGAAGACTGGTAGGAAGGCCCAGTATCCCACAGTCTGCTGCATGCCAGAAGTTGGGTAATAAATGACGGTTAATTGCCAAGGTGTCCTGGCCTGCGAGCCAAGAGTTTTTCCCACGAGCGCGGTGGCCTTCATCAGACTTTGTCGTTGTGTAGAGCCCAGATGTGCTGGAGAGATGCTGCGTCTGTTTTATAGGAAGCTGAGACCAGACAGAAGGTGCTAAGCCCTCCGCCTGTCACTGACCTCTTCCCTACCCTGTAGCCCGTCCGACGTTGTTGACCTGTATGCACAGCCCCGGGGGAGGGACAGCGTGTCGACGTCTCAGATCGAAAACAGAGACAGACTGACTATGCACAGTCACTGAACACCGAAAAATAACAGCAAGAAAGTTGATTCACACCGTACTTAATTGAGGGGTATGAAAGAAATGATCGTTCAGAATCCTGAAATTGTTTTTAGTAGGAGGTGAACACAGTGCAGTCTGAATGTGAATGACTATTCCCCTCTCGTGGCAGAACCACCAGAAGATCCAGTTGGAAGGTCTCCACGTCAGACTAGCCCGAGGACATGTTAGGGGCACAAGGGGACGATGGCTGTTCTTCTTTCATTAAAAGAAGAATGCCACCCTTCGCCTGGGTCCCTCCCTGGGACCAGAGTTCTCACTGGTTCCGTCTGATGCTGGCATGAGTGCCGTGGGCGGTCACTGCTCTGCGTGACGAGGAGAGTAGCCGCCCAGGACAGAAACAAACCGTCAGGGACAGACGGTCTCCGTATTTTTTCTTGGCGCTTTCTGCCTTAAGCTTGTGAGACTTACTGCGTTTTCGATTCGGTGAGGCTTGCTCACGAAAACAGAATTCCGGATCTAATTAGTCTGGTGCTCGGTAACATTTAGATGGACAGACTCGCCCCTTGTGGATTTGTATTTTCTCGGCAAGCCTGGGACGGAAGGCACAAAGGAACAAAGTTTCTCTGGTAGCTAGATGGAGATGAGGCGGTCTCTCATTTGTGAGGCCGGTTTCCTGTTTAATTTTTAGAAATTAGTTTGGAAGAACAATCGAATTTCTCTATAGACTTTATTCCCAGGTTGACCGTGAGGTTATAACTTAGAAGTGTGGTTATGGTTTTTTAGTGTTTTAATAATGATGGAGCATTCCCAAAAACGAAGGCAAAAACAGCCTAAAGAGGCTGTTGGTTAATTGCAGGGCATGTGTAAGGAGCCATGAGTTAGTTTGGACTGATCTCCAAAATGTTCCTCCAGAAATGAGGGCCTGGAGTACTTGGAATCAGGGAGCATGGAGGTGGGGGGCCAGGGAGCCCCATCGTTCACTCACACTGCCCCAGGGAGATGCCTTGCTGCTTGCCCGCTCCCTCCTCCTCTCCCAGACTCAGCGGCCACAGTAGTCCGAGGCCCAGAGCTGAAGTGTTTGATGGATGAAGGTCAACAGGATTAGGAAGGAGTAGGAGGAAACAGAAGGAAAAGACCAGCTGGGCAGATGTCATATTTTCTCATATACATTTTTTTTTTAACTTTAAAAATATGATATTCAGCACTCATTGTCTCTCACGCCAGTTAGTTTCTGGGTCAACCTTGTTGACTTTCATCCCGTGAAGACTCACATAGGGTTGGAGATGCAGAAGTGTGTCTAGTCACGGCCGGACGTGGAGATGGCAGGACAGAGTCCGTGTGAAAGGCTTTGAGAAGGGGGAGAGGGGTTGAATCTGATTACCACGGTTGGGAAGTGATATTTATTTGAGAGACGGAGTTCTGGGCATCAAATCTGGGCAAGGGGGGAGAATAGCAAAGTCAGGACTGAGTTCAGCATTCAAATCTCTAATGCATTTTAAAGCCAGAGTAGTTAAATGTCAATTAATCTTTCAAATTAGAGTAGTAATTGCGTTTAATATGAGCAGGGAAGGGGAAGGATTGCTCAGGAATTGTTTATGGGACGGTGGAGAATTGCTGTAATTTGTTTGTTTGTTCCATGATGGGGGAGCTTTTCCTTGATGGTTTAATCTTACAGTGTTATTTTTATATCCTTTCTCGGATGAGCTCAAAAGTTCCCATGTACTTCTCTTAAAAATCATGATAGCGACAGCTAACATCATCATTTACACTGAAGGCCATTGCTCCCAAAACAACAAAATTTGGGGCTTTTCCTTAAAGTGACCAGGAGGCTATAATTTTTCATTCTCACAAATCCCTCACTAACAGGCCCTTGGCATATTCTCGAAAGCCTCCTTCTGGACGAGACATTGGAACTTGCTTGCAGGCTGAACCGCTGGTCTTAGGTGAAGGCCCGTATCGGACTGCCATGGACCTTGAACAAGGCGGGGGCTGAGTGAGGGGCGCCTACTACCGTACAGTCAAAAATCTGAGTAGAACTTAGCTAATAGCCTGCTGTTGACTGGAAACCTTACCGATAACATGAATCGTCAATGAACACGTATTTTGTACATGTGTTATGTTCTGTACTCCTACAGTCAAGTAAGCCCGAGAAAGGAAACTGGTATTAAAATCACAAGGAGGAGAAAATACAGTTACAGTACTGTATCGTATTTGTGGGGAAAAAAACCTGCCCATCGGTGGACCCGTGCCATTCAAACCCACATCGTGCAAGGATTGACAGTCCTTGAAATTTCTACCTTGATTTCCTGCAAGCATCCCACCGGCAGGTGTTACACAAAATACTTTCCAAACCCTGCATTGTCTTTATTTGCTTAATTTTCCTCACAGAGTTGCTGGCTCAGGGTTCCATCAAGCCAGAACCCTGGGGTAATTCACGTGTGTGGACAGGGGTCCGCGGGAGTGACCGCTTCTGTCAGCTTGCGATGATGATTCAGGGCACAGGCAGTTCTGCTGTCCCGCGGAGGGGAGGTCTGTCCCCAGGAGGGGAGGTCTGCGCAAAACACCTCCAAGAGCCCAGGGAGCCCGAACAGCAAAGGAAAAGGCTGGTGGGTCCAGTTTGAAGAGAAATGGTTTATCTCAGGGACTTAGGGACATGTCTTGGGTGACCCCACCACCTCTAAGACCTGCTTTTGTAGCCTTGGAGGCTGGGAGCACACGTGGTGGGGTGGGGGCACCGGCTGGAGGAGCTTTTGGAGACTCATAGTCCTGGTAGGACCAGCGCAGATGGGGGGGCCTTGTGCCCCAAGGGTCTACTTGAGGGTGCGGTTGGAATGTATAGGGGGCGGTGCTCAGGAGGGCTTGGGTCACCATGGCGATTTGTCCAAGATGGTGTTAGCTTCCTACACTGCCCATTCCTTTCTAATCCCCTTCGCGTTACCCTGTCTATCATTGTGATCCTGTTAACTTTGGAGTCGGCCTAGATTTTTCCATGCCCCTCACTCAGTCACGGCCACTGGCATAGGTTCTGCCTTCTCCAAGTCTCTCGAAACCGGCCTTCCTCGCTACTCCTGATTGAAGCTCCTATTTTCCACAGAGACCACTGGAGCCTTCTAGAGGGTCTCTCAAGCTCCCTGCTTGACAGTCCTTCACAGTCCTGCCAGCCCCGTGCCCTCAAAACACAAAAACCCTCTGATGAGATTCCTTCAGAAGCTTACCACTTCCCCGGCCTCTCTCCCGACCTCATCTTCCACCAGCCTACTGCATGCAGGGTGGACACAGAGAATGTTTCAGGGTTTCTTGATTCCATGAGCCTTTTCCACATCCCTTTGTGTGTCCCTAGAATCGCCTCCCAGTTCCCATGAGCTTTGTTCTCCCGAACACTCCCCGTCCTAACCTCTCTTTTATAAAACCCAGCTTGTGAACAATTTGAGGGCCAGAATCCCCTTCATTGTTGCTTTCCCCATCCCGGCGAGCTCACCATCCGGCTTGATTTCAAACACGTTGTGAGCTCTCTGTGAAGTTCGATGAGAGAATGAACTTGCTGAACATTGTATGATTTTTTTTGGGGGGGGGGCGGGGGTTGTGCTTTTATTTGCCTTTGGGCATTGCAGTTATTAATGATATTTCTTCAAGATTAGCTTGAAGAAATCAGATTGCTGCTCAAACGTCTCCTAGAGGCATAGAGGTGAGCAGGGTCTGCCTGCCCCCGCCACTCTCCAGGAGGCAAAGTAGATGGATAGCCATGGAAATAGATGCATTTTATTCAAATTCAAGGCAAAGTACAGGTTAGAGACAAGACCGCTTACTTGACTTGAGAAACCAATATTCGTGCTGGTGTTATATATGGCCCTGTGTGGGGAAAACTGAAAAATTTAGCTTGTTATAAGTTAATAATAGTAAGAAGCACCATCACGTGGTTGAAAGGCCCCTAAATTGGTACACTACGCTGCTAAGATAGCAGTTCGAAAAAGATGTCACTAAAAAAACGGAGGCTGTTCAAACCAGGGTTGACGAATTTTCCTCAGTTTGTAATGTGAAATGGTTCTTTGTGTAGGGCTGTCTACACACTATCGGGTTTTCCATTATTAGAGGATTTAAAAGCCACTTTGGACTGAAGGTTATTTACATGTCTAATTTCTCAAAGTAAACGATGGAGCATAACCTTAAATCATGCCCCCCCCCCCCCCCGCTCCCCACAAACAAAACTACAAAGCCAGCATGTCCAGCCTCTGATGAATCCCTCTCTTGTCCCCACACGGGCTCTGGCCACTCACTGTGCTCTGGTCATTTATTTTTTTCTTGGGCTCTGTTCTCTTAGACTTCAACTCTCAGAAATACCCCGATATTTGGAGATTCTTCTCATTACCTGGGCATCCAACTGCCTGCGGGGGTGGGGGGGCGGCTGCAAACACACACACACGCCACATGGGCATGTTTAAAAAAACGTAAACTCTTCCTTCATATATATGTCCAGAAGAGTGCTCACATCCCAAGCACAGATCTGGATGATTCTTGCCGAGTCGAGCAAACCTGTGTCGCCAACAGCTGGATGGAGAACTAGAACGTCGCCAGTGTGACGTTTTCTTCTTGACACTGAACACGTGGTGTCTCTCCCAACACCGTCCAGTCCAAATCTGGCACCCCTTACCAGAGTTGGCGTCGGACTCCGTGGGCTTACGGGCTCTGCTCCCTAAGACCGCCCTCGGTTGGGACACCAGTTGTGAGTGCCGGTTGACCTCACCTCTGTCCCACGTGGCTACAAACTCAGGGAATTTGAAACCTGCTTCACTCCCATTTGATAATTTGCCAGAAAAACTCACCTCAGCAAAGTACTTTACGCCCTTCTTTTCATTCCTACAGCCTTTGCCTTACTTTTCTTTAGTATTTCCATTACAAAATTGATGGACTCAGTGAGACCAGACATCTGTATCTCCTCCTTGACACCAGAAGGAGAGTCTTCAGTAAGTCACCGTGAAGAATGGTTTTGTTCTAAGTTTTTGTGCATTCGATCAGATGAAGGAGGTTCTGTTCATTCGGGGAAGTTTCCTTTCTTGTTTGCTGAGATTTTTTAAAAATTGGAATGTGTTTTAAATCATATCCAATGACTTTTCTGTTTCTGTTGAAAGGATTTTTATGATTTCCCCCTTTCTTCTTTTTTTTTAAGATTTTATTTATTAATTTGACACAGAGAGAGATGACAACTAGGCAGAGGCAGGCAGAGAGAGAGGAGGAAGCAGGCTCCCCGCTGAGCAGAGAGCCCAATGCGGGGCTCAATCCCAGGACCCTGAGATCATGATCTGAGCTGAAGGCAGAGGCTTTAACCCACTGAGCCACCCAGGCGTTCCCCCCCCACCTTTGTTCTTTAATAATGCAGTGAATTACATTGAATTTTGGATATCAAAATCAATTGACATTTCTGGGTCAAATCCAAATTGGATTAGGTCCGAACTGGCCATGATATTTTATCTTTCCGATATATCACTGCTGCAGTCACTTAGACTTGCAGTTTTCTTTAGGTGAAGGTTTTAAATTTCGAGTTTGATTTCTTTCATGGCTATAGGGATATTTATGTTTTTTTATCTTTTCCAGCATCAGTTTTGGTAAGTTGTGTTTTAAAAGTTCATTTAAAATTTAAAATTTATTAGTGCAAAGCTGTTCCTTATATCCTCTTTAAAAAGGCCTATAGGGTCTATATGAATGTACTGTTTTTCATTTCCCCATGTTGGTAATTGTACTTCTTTTCATTTTTCATTATCAGTTTTGCTGATTACTGGTCCATTAGTTTTTTGTTTTGTTTTTGGTCCATCAATTTTGTCTTTCAAAATGACTAATTTTGACTTTGTTGATCTTTCTGTAGAACTTGTTTTATTTTTCACTGAATTTCTGCCCTTGTATTTATTATTTCCCCTCTTTGACTTTCTTTGAACATAGCTTGCTACCCTTTTTCTAACTTCTTGAAAAGGATATTTAGAACATAGATTTTCAGTCTTTTTTCTAGTATATA
>PISX010022360.1:0-31894 GCA_004024625.1 Mellivora capensis | reverse complement strand
TTGGATACCTTTTATTTCTCTTTGTTGTCTGATTGCTGTTGCTAGGACTTCTAATACTATGTTGAACAAAAGCTGATATCCAGGATCTATAAAGAACTTCTCAAACTCAACACACACAAAACAGATAATCATGTCAAAAAATGGGCAGAAGACATGAACAGATACTTCTCCAATGAAGACATACAAATGGCTATCAGACACATGAAAAAATGTTCATCATCACTAGCCATCAAGGAGATTCAAATTAAAACCACATTGAGATACCACCTTACACCAGTTAGGATGGCCAAAATTAGCAAGACAGGAAACTACATGTGTTGGAGAAGATGTGGAGAAAGGGGAACCCTCTTACACTGTTGGTGGGAATGCAAGTTGATGCAGCCACTTTGGAGAACAGTGTGGAGATTCCTCAAGAAATTAAAAATAGAGCTTCCCTATGACCCTGCAATTGCGCTAGGTATTTACCCCAAAGATAAATATATAGTGAAAAGAAGGGCCATCTGTACCCCAATGTTTATAGCAGCAATGGCCACAGTCACCAAACTGTGGAAAGAACCAAGATGCCCTTCAATGGACAAATGGATAAGGAAGATGTGGTCCATATACACTATGGAGTATTATGCCTCCATCAGAAAGGGTGAATACCCAACTTTTGTATCAACATGGATGGGATTGGAAGAGATTATGCTGAGTGAAATAAGTCAAGCAGAGAGAGTCAATTATCATATGGTTTCACTTATTTGTGGAGCATAACAAATAACATGGAGGACACAGGGAGATGGAGAGGAGAAGGGAGTTGAGGGAAATTGGAAGGGGAGATGAACCATGAGAGACTATGGACTCTGAAAAACAATCTCAGGGTTTTGCAGGGGTGGGGGGTGGGAGGTTGGGGGAGCCAGGTGATGGGTATTATGGAGGGCACGTATTGCATGGAGCACTGGGTGTGGTGCATAAACAATGAATTCTGTTACGCTGAAAAGAAATTTTTAAAAAACACACAAAAAGTGTTAAGAGAGTAGGAGGAAGGGAAAATTTTAAATGAGTTAATAAAGGGAGGGGGTAAATTAATCAGAGGAGTAAGATAAGGAATTAAGAACAAAGAGAAGGAAAGAAAACAGAAAAGGAGCAAATGTAATTTGCTTATTTTTACATGTAATTTACTTACTTTTAAATGTAAGTAAAAGGTAAGATGGAAGCAGGAGGCCTGAACGAATGGGAGAGATTCAGGCAAATTAAATAGAGCACCACAGCTGGAGCTTAGAACTGTATGGTGGCTTTCTGCAGGCCAGGGCTCCTGCTGTGGTTCCATGACCTGCTAATTAAATGACCTCTCTAGGCCATAGTTTCTTTAACTGTAAAATGGGTAGTATTGTTGTGAGGATTCCATGATGTACATATTCAAAGTGCTTAGCATACTGGCACATAATAACTACTAAATTAATATTTTTTATTAGAAATAAAAATCTTTTGCTAAGACAACAGCATCACTAAGCTGGCAAATTCTGATGTGTATAAGGGTATATTTGTAAGGAAACAAGTCAAGAGAAGCAGGGAGAGGAGAAGAGAGAAAGAAGAAAAAAAGAGAGAGAGGGAAAACCCAGTTGAGACGAGTGATTGGGTAATATGGAATCCTAATGAAGTCTTCAGTAGAGCAGTTTTGTGTATCCAGCCTCTCGCTGCCCAGGCTTGCTCCAGATCCTTTTACTCAGGGTCTTGGAGGAGGCCGGCAACATCCCTGTCAGCAGCCCTTACCTTCTAGCCCGCTGGAGAAAGAAACATTTCAGCCATCTCAAGCCCACCTGCACCTCGCTGGGCTTCTCCGAGCTCCGCTGCTGATCTGGTTGACTTGAGACAGGAGCGCACTGGGACTAGAATTACTGGCTACTAACCGACTACCAACCGGGCAGGCCCTGCACCCCAGATGCACAATTAGGCTCTGCCTTCCTCTCTCTACACTCAGCTTCCAGCCTCCCCAGGAAAACCAGGCTGGGAGGAGCACCCCGACTAGGGAGGCAAACCCCGCCCCCCCGCCCCATTCCCGGTGCAGCCAGTAGATAAGGGACTGGATTTTTCTTGGCCTGCACCAGACTTCGTCTCCTTCCTGCCTCGCCCTTCAAATGCGCCTATGCTAAAGGTCCCCAGATTTCCGTGGGTGGGGAAAGGAGACCCTTTTCACAAATGTCTGCCTAGCCGTGTGTTAGAGCTCAGCCCGCAGTGGAAGTAGTTACCCAAGTATTAATACGCGTGTATCCTCAGCCTTGCTCCTTGCGTACTGTTCCTTTGGGAATCACAAAGGTAGGCTAGAGTTAGGCCTTTTTGGGCCCCTTGCCTGAATACTGACAAAATTTCACCTTTAAGCCTAAAAGCAGAGGTGGGCCCTTTTTTTCTTAGGGAGAGGGGAAGCAGGTCTCTGTCAAGGTAGGTCCTGTCCCCTTTTTTAACCGGAACTCTACTTCCGTGCAGATTCGGCCGCCCAGAAATCAAAGCCGCAGCAGGTGGTCAGCCTTGTGCCTGTGAACTTGGGTCATTTTGGAGTGCTTAGACTTTAAGCTTCTATTTTTATAATACAGGATGCATCACTGGGGTGGTTGAGCTAATTAATTGTTTCTAGACTCTTCATTCAACAGGCATTTGCAAAGCACCTGGGAAAAGCACACAGTAAGCAGAGGAATGTGCCATCTCTGTGCTAAGTTGTGGGGACAGGAAACCAACCATATGGGGGCCTTATTCAAAGGTATTTTGAGCAGGTATAGTTTGGTTCACAAGGGACTTCTCAAGCCGAGTGGGAAGGAGAGCTGACAAAAGGAGAACATATGAGCAGTTCCTAATTTTAGGAATTATTACCAAGTTCTGACCTGTGGGGCACATCTAAAGTTTTTGGCTTATTTCTTCTGGCTGCAGGTAGGCTGAGAAAATACCGTAGTAACATTCCTATCTGTGCTGTGTACTGGCGGTACAAAATGTAGCAGTTCCATAGAACCTCAACGCTCAGTTCTACATGAATGTTCTGTGGACCTGATCCCAGGACTGACTGCATTCTCTCTCCCCTACATTCGTTCAGGTGCCTTGTCCCTGTCCACCTCCCCTCTTTCTGGTGCCCAACACGGTCCAATAGCAGTATGATACAAGCCATGTGTGGTTTTTAAATTAGTAAATTAAAACATAGAACAGAGAAAATAACAATATATTTTATTTACCCCAGCACATCCAAAATATAGCTTTAGCCCATCGTCAATATAAAAATTAATGAGATCATTTACATTCTTTTTTTTTTTCCTGGAGTCAGACTTCAAAATCTTGTGTACAGTTTATACATAGAGCACCTCTCAGTTCCGACTAGCTGCATTTCAGGTACTCAGCAGCTCAACCCTACCAGCCCGTACAGCTTTTGCACCTTCTCTCTTCAATTTTCTCCCTTTCTCCACTGCAACTTTCCCTCTGCCATTCCTTCCTCTCCTGTTTAACTTCTATGTAGATATCTATAGCTGTTCAAAACTCGAAAGAAGGCATCGTTTTATTGCTTGTGTCAGAAATGTAAGCTTGTTTATTGCCTCATTATGATTTATAAAGTGGGTTTGTATAACATTAGCAAGTATGACCTTCGTATCAACCCTGCGAAGCAGGGTGAGCTGGCTCATATTATTTGCCCTTGCCTGAGTCCATTCCTGCTGCTTTGACAAAATACCATAAACTGGGTGGCTTGGCAACAATAGAAATGCGTTTCTCCCAGTCCCAGAGGTTAGAAAGCCAAGATCAAGGTGCCAGCATGGTCAGATTCTGGTGCTGACTTAGGATAGCCTCACATGTTGAAAAGGGAGCTCTTCCTTCCCTTGAAGGGTGCCAGTCCCATCACGAGGGCTCTACCCCTATCACCTCATTCAGATCTAATTAAATCTCAAAGGCCCTGCCTCCAAATATCATTGTATTGGGAACTGGGCTTCAACATATAAATTTGGAGGAGGGCATAAACATTTAGTCTATAGTCATAGATTGACTATAAGTAAAAATAATAATAGGGATGCCTTGGTGGCTCAATTGGTTAAGCATTTGCCTTCAGCTCTGGTCATGATCCCAGGGTCTGGGATGGAGTCCCGCACCAGGCTCCTCACTCAGCAGGGAGCCTGCTTCTCTCTCTGCCTGCACTAGCACCTTCTCTCTCTCTCTCTGACAAATATAAAATAACAATAACAGTACTAGCTAATTAGCACTTAACAAATGCAGGCACTGTTTGAAGAACTCTGCATCAACAAACAATACACTAAATGAATTTTTTAAAAATTTATATTACTAGGGGTGCCTGGGTGGCTCAGTCCATTAAGCATCTGCCTTGAGCTCAGGTCAAGATCCCAGGGTCCTGGGATCAAGTCCCATGTCCAGCTCCCTGCTCAGCTGGGAGTCTGCTTTTCCCTCTCCTCCTCCTGCTTGTGCTCTCTCTCTCTCTCAAATAAATAAAATCGTTAAATAAATAGATAAATAAATAAATAAATTTAAATTACTGGAGATTTTTTTCTCCTGTTGTCAAGTGCCCTTGTTAAAAGGGGCGGGGGAGAGAAAAGAACTACTTCTTTGAACTTACAGTTGTATGCCATATTACATCGGTTAGAGTGGGTCTGGTAAACACCCCTTTGTCTCCCCAATTACCAGAAATCTGATGCTGGCAGCAACAAAGGGGGAAACCCAGAGTATCAATAAATCCTTAGGCCCAAAAGAGATTACCTTCTCTAAATATTGACTAGCTTATAGGGTTGTGCCAATTACAATTGGGATTTCGGGTACACCTTAGAAGTTAATCCTCATGAACCACCCCCTCCCGTAGTTCCTATTGTTAGGACAAAATTGGGAGGGGCCAAAACTGGGACTCTGATCTTCTGACCTCAAACCCTGGCCTCTTTGTTCCACCAGTCTGTGTTTTTGCATAACAATGACCACTTGATTGCTCTTTTTAAAAAAATGTGTGCAAATCAGTCCTATTCTAACTGTCCTGATTCATTGCATGTTCTGAGGCCAAAAGTGCACCCTGCATTACCGTCATCATAATAGCGCCAGCCAGTGCTTACTGAATACTTAGAATGTTATTGTTCTAAGGGTTTTACACATATCAACTCATGCAATCACGAGGACTTGAAATTCTGAAATAACTTACATTTACACATCTCCTCTTATCCATTCAACTCTTTTACATTTGTGGAAAACAGCCATAGTGGAAAGAATGTTGGCTTTGGGAAAAAAAAAAGAATTGGATTCAAATTGAGGTTCTGATCCTTACTGGCTGTGACCTTAGAAAAATGTCTCTCTGTCTGTACCTACTTTGCAAGGTTGTTGTGTTAAAAGTGTGCCTAGTGCATTGACCAGAACCTGGTTCATGTTAGCACTCAGCAGCGTCTCTCAGTTTTAGGAATAATGACAGGAGGCAAGTATGGTGATCATACTCACTTGACAAGTGAGGAAGAAGTCTAGATAAGTAAGCCACGAGTAGGTATCCAGGATATGGACTCGCTCAGGTCTCCTCATTCTGAGACAGCTCTTTTTCCTGGGGGGAGGGACATGTCATCACCCACTTGAGAAAGTTGACCTGGGTCTCAGGTAACTTGCCTGGCAGACTGTTTCTTGGAATTTGGGGGCTTTTGTTTTTAGTTAGTTGAAGTGTGACTCTAAGTAATTATACCATAGTTTGGGAATGATGATTTTGCTAGCTTAATTGCACCCTATTTGAATAGAATTCCAAACACTTTTTTGTAAAATAATGGACTCAATTTTGCAGCCCTTATGCTATTTCTGCTTCAGAATCAAGTCTTCTTAATGAGCTCCTTTTTTGACCAAATCTGTGTGGGTAAATTCTTAGGCTGAAGCTATAAACTCCTGATGAGCAAAGGAATAAGGGAACTAATGCCCTGTTCGCTTTGTTTGAGATTCATATTCTACTTAGAACACTGAATACATGCCCAAGCCGCGTCCTACTTAATTTGAAACTCAAGAAATAGAAACTAATAAATGTAGGCACTTCAATTGTCTAACTGTAGGCTCATAAATTAATTTATGAAAGTAAAAAAAAAAAAAAACAAATTCAAGCCACTACCATATTTAGAAGAACTTGGACCTAAGATACTGACAATATTCTAATTCCTATATTTTGGAGATGGGGAGCTCATATAACCTGTGGTTACCTGCAGAGATTAGATTTATTTTGAGATAGACAGGAGATACTTTTTATTTAAGAAGACACATTAAAACTTCTTTAACCCAAGCAATAGACTAAATGTGATTAGGTGAGGTGAATAGTGTCTCAAGAGGGAGATTAGTGCCTTTATAAAAGGGACCCCAGAGAGCTCTCTCATCCTTTCTGCCTTGTGAGGACCCATGAGAAGTCAGCAGTCAACAGCTCAGATGAGAGCTCTCACCAGACACCAGATCTCCTGGCACCTTGATCTTGGACTTACAAGCCACCAGCACTGTGACAAATGAATGTTTGTTATTTAAGATACCCAGCGTCTGTTATTTTGTTATAGTATCCTGAAGGATGGTGGAATATGCCACAGAAAAATACACCACTTTGGGATTAGATTTATTTTGAGTTAAAAGGGCTTGAAAAACAACAGGTATAAGAAGCACCCGCTGATGCTTCCCTTTTCTTCCTGAAAACAGGAGATAGAACTCCCATGTGAAAGATGTCCTCCCTATACCAGGAGGAAAGAAACATTCTTATCACCAGAGACAAAGATCTGAGGCTGAGGAAATTCTGCATAGACCTTGTTAAAATAATTCTTATCTTCTTTTAGCCTCCCCGTATATTTCAGTTACTTTTCCACAAAGCCCCTCTGTCCAACCTGGTATAAAAGCATAGGATTTTTCCACTTCTTTGGGCTCTTCGTTTCCTCATGTGGGCTCCTGTGTCACATAAAACATAAAAAATAAGTTGGTATGCTTTTCTCCTGTTAATCAGTTTTACGTCTGTTTAATTCTCGGGGCCTGCCAGCGACTTGAAGATTTGCCTTCCCTCTGGTTTCCGGACAATGAGGAAGGGATCGTAAAAGCCCGAGATGCCACCACTGCTGCTCTGTCCAGAGCCTGTGGATGGAATCCCGGGAGAATTGACAACAGCCAGCAGAAGATTCTAACGATAGTCAGCTCTCCCAGATCTCTGGAGTTCTAGCCAAGAGAGAAGGTAAAAATTTCTCCTTGTCCCTTCTTTTCCAGGTTCAGATTGGCAGGAGAAAAGAACATTTGCTTTAAAAACATAACAAAATGTAGTTCTCTGGACTGTGACTCCTGTGAATTTGGTTTTGCTTACCCATTGAGTATTGATCTCTACCAGGGTATCGTACCCTCCCTGTTCCCTACCAGGGATGGTTATCACTTTCCTCTTTGCCTCATCTTGTGTGCTGAGAGCTCGGCTTGGCTTTCCATCTGCCAGGGTGTACAGATTGGGCCTATGGCTACATGCAGCCAATTGTTAGATTGGGGACCCTGGGAATTTGGTGAAATAGAAATGAGGATTGCACACCATTTGCAGCTAGCATCTTACCAACAATTACTGGTTCTTAGAGGGGGTTGTCTTAGTCTGTATTTCTTTTGGCTGTTTTGGGAGTGGATCTGGGTCTTCAGAGGGCTAATCTTTTGCAACATCTTTGGAGATGCCTTTTGAGACCACCATTATCTATTAAAAGGCCTAGGGGTTTTAAGCCATTAAAAGGCTTTTACTGGTTTATATAGTCACATTGAAAGAGATGTACTTTGGAAGATGTGGACTTCTATATCTAAAAGGAATTTTTAGAGATCTCTCATCTTAAATGTCCAATTGTTACCTATGAGAAGATCAGATTGAAAGAAAAAATAATAAGGCAAAGGTGAGAATCAACTCCTAGATAAATTAGTAAATGGTGTGTTTCTTTGTTTATACCTAACTCATAGTTAAAATTTAGAAGTAAAACTATAGCATCTCTTTTTACAATTGTCTGTATGTTTATGTCTATATATGTTATGTACAAGTGATCTTTTTTTTACCTCCAGATGATATTGGTGAAATTAATTCATAATCTCTATGTAATTGGCTTAAGAAAAATAAACACTATATTAATATAAAATAAACACTTAATTTATAAATTAAGTGTTCATAAAACTCTCAGAAATACAGACATGAGCCCCAGTGTTTTTCAAGTCCACATGATCTGGGATAATCTTCAATAAATAAAAGCTAATTTAAGTTTGTTTAATAAAAATAGGCATGTCTCCAGAATTACTGACATTAAATATAGTACAAGCATACAAATTCTTCTATCTGGGCTTACTAATCAAGTAAACTTATAGATGTTTTTAAGATTGCAAGTGTATAAATTCAATGTAAGAACAAAACATACAGTAAAAGATAAGTTGTTTAATGTATGTCAGGCATGACAGGAAGAAAAAGAGTTGGAGAAAACTATGTGTTTTAAGGTTTAGGCTATTTGCTTCTGTGACTTTTAAAAAATATTTGCCTGATTTGTCTACAAGAAAAATAACTTAAGATGATGGATTGCTTTGTTTAATGTCTCATGAAATTTTGATGAGTAATTCAAGCATAACTAAGGTGAATAATTAAGTGAAATGAAAAATAAGTGAATTAAATGGCTATAAGTGGGATAAAAGTTTATAAGTGAACTTTTTCAATAATGATTTATGTTTGTAAAATGTAGCTGCATTAAGAATAGTTTCTAAAATTTCCTGGTATCTTGAAACCTTAAAGTTATACTAAGTTCATTGATGGATATTCATTACATATCTAGATCCTTTCCAAATAAGATAAAATCCTAAAACATAATTGCTAAACATAAGTTTATCTATTTTTTAAAAGATTTTATTTATTTATTTATTTGAGAGAGAGAGAGAGATAGTGAAGGAGAGCACAAGCTGGGGAAGGGTGGGGGGCAGGCGGGGAGGGACAGAGAGAGAAGCAGACTTCCTGCTGAGCAGGGAGCCCAACACAGGGCTCTGTCCCAGGACCCTGATATCATGACCTGAGCCAAAGGTAGACACTTAACCAATGGAACCACCCAGCAACCCAGTTTATCTATTTTTGACTCCTTAAGTTTTATAAAGACAAAAGATATTTGAGTCTTCTAATAAATATGTTCTCTCTCTCTTTTTTTTTTTTTTTTTTTTTTTTGGCCACACTGGAAAACAGTGCTATGAAAAAACAGGTACCTATAAATTGTGAAATTGTATATTCACAAAATTTGCTAGTTTGCCACAAAATGCTAGTATATGACAAACAATCTATATATGTAAATGAAAGTACTAGAAACCTTAAGAGTGAATAGAGACAATTCTGTATGCAAAGTTTGCAAGGAAATTGGGATGCATTTTTTTATTACAAAAGGAAAATATGTGAAAGACACGGTTTTGTTAAGGGAAAAAGAGACTAATTTTGTCTAAAATGAAATGACTGGTTGTTCAAGAATTCTGAAATGGAAAAAGTTAAGACAGAACCTAAATGATTATAGAAAGTTGCAGAAGGTTTATGGGGAAAAAATGTGTATGTTCCAAAGTCAAAGCTGACTAAGATTAAATGGATGTATTTATAAGTTTTTTTTTTTAAATGAGGTGAATAATACACTGATGCAAAACCAGTGTTCAATTTTCTGTTAAAATGACAAAGTTTCTTAGATTATTGGTCTCCTAATCCAAGAGCTATTAAAAGGTTTTCCCTTACCTGTGGAGTAGTGTGCCTAGGAAAAAGATTGTGTGTCTTATCAAAACAACTTCCTGTGTTTCATGTTAGCTTTAGTACGTCTTAGATTACTTAAAACTGAGTCTTCTCAATATTTGAAAAGCTAAGGTTGTTTGTTTGTTTGTTTGTTTCCCCTTAAGCATATTACTTCCTGTATTTGCCTTTAAAATCTTCTATTGTCACTTTGGCTAGGTGGATAACTGGATAGTTTTCACAGTAATCTGTGATCTGCTTAATCAAATGTTGAAACTTTTTAACACTTTAGACAAACTTCCTAAAATCAAATTCTGACTAAGGTGTTTTTGATGTCAAACTAACTTTGGGACTTACTGAAAGGTCCCTGGAAAATTTCAAAAGATTTGTTCTCTTTCCTTATAAAAAGAGAGATATGGAACTAATTAAGCTTATTTGATATGTTAAATTACATGGGAAACTTAGTCAAATAAACATGCTGTTTAATCTTCTTTAGGTTATATTTGTATGAGTATATGGTAGTGATGTAAGTATTTCAAAGACTGTATAAAATCCATAAAAATTTGTCTGGGTCCTATCCATAAAAAGAGTCATAATTCCAATTATTACCTTAAAATGTTAAATGACACAGAAATAACCAAATTTCCTTGTAAACTACATCAAAATGAACTCTCACCAGATCTTTAACCATGGCTGTTTTCAGTTGTTGGGTTTTTTTTGTCATTCACAGATAGTTATTTTTCACTCTGATGCTTCTCTGAAAGCTTTTGCAATCAAGTGCAATCAAAAGTGCTTCAAAGAGATTCATGGAAAAGACTTGGACATACAGGTTTCTGGTTACTTAAAATCAAACCACTAAACTAAATAAGACTTTCTAGAAATCTGGGGTACCTGGCTGGCCCAGTTGTCAGAACATACAGCTCTTGATCTTGGGATCATGAGTTCCAGCCCCATTTTGGGTGTAGAGATTGCTTAAATAAATTAAAAAAAAAAAAAAGAATTTTTAGAAATCTAATGGAGTAACTGATTGATTCAAAGAACTGCTAACCCAGGATCAAACAGAACAAGAATTAACTACATGGACTAAATAAACTGAGTATATTTTTTAAAAAAATTTTTTTGCTATAATATGACTTTTTAAAATACTTTGTTTGCCAGATTTAAAATTTTCATTTTCTCTTTTCTCTTAAACTATCTATAATTTGAAACAGTTTTGTAGATTATATCTTTGTAAACAGGAGTAAATCATTTGTTTTCTCTCTACCTGATCCCTTTAGAATTTGGAAATGCTTATTAACTTTCCTTATTTACATGACAATTTAGTTGTTTGCCTAAATTCAATAATAATCTGTTCTTCCTCTAACAGGACATAATTCATAACATTGTTGTATTATTAAGGCTTTGACTTGGATGCCATATTTGAGAATGACATTCATAGAATTAAATATGATCAGACAGATTTAGGGAATTCAGGTTCATCTTATGGAGCCAATGCTTATAATATCCCTTGAAGTCCCAGCCTGATACCATACTTAAAGGGTTGCCAACCTTACAGGTATCTAGAAAGTTCACTTACTGGCGCACTCAGGAAAATTAAGCTTAATGGAGGACCTCCAAAAGAAAGGAATTTACCTAAATCTATAGGTATTACAGGCAAAGTCTGATGGCAAGTTCCTGACTTGGCTTATTAACCTCTGTAGGCTTTTAAAATTTAATTTAATTTCATTGTTAAAGATTTATTTATTTACTTTTGAGAGAGAGAGGAGGAAGAGGGATAGAGGGAGAGGGAGAGAGAATCCAAGTAGACTAAGCACTGAGCACAGAGCCTGATGTAGGACTCTAGCTCATAACCCTGAGACCACAATCTGAGCCTGAACCAAGAGTCAGAAGCTTAACCAACTATGCGACTCTGGTGCCCCAACCTCTACAGGCTTTTAAACACTCAATCTGAGAATTTTTTATTGAATTTCCAGCAAAGTAGACTTAAAAAGAGCCTATATGATAATTCACTATTCTTGTTGCACTTTTATAAATAATCAAGCCAAACTTAATGGGAATAAACTTGTTTTACAAACAAATTAGTCTTCTTCAATAATCTTTAATAAAAATGGGGGGCAATTTTAGACAGAAAATTCTCTGTTTTTATTTTCCAACTGACAGAGTGAGTTATTTATTTATTTACTTATCTCTCTCTCTCTCTCTCTCTTTTTTAAATTACCGTATAATGTATTATTTGCTTCAGGGGTACAGGTCTGTGAATCATCAGGCTTACACATTTCACAACACTTGCCATAGCACATACCCTCTCCAATATCCATAACCTAGCCACTCTATCCCTACCCCCCTACCCCCCAGCAACCCTCAGTTTATTTCCTGTGATTAAGAGTCTCTCATGGTTTGTCTTCCTCCCAATCCCATCTTGTTCCATTTTTTCCCACCCTGCCTCTCAAATTCCTCAAATCAGAGAGATCATATGATAATTGTCTTTCTCTGATTGACTTATTTCACTCAGCATAATACCCTCTAGTTCCATCCAAGTCATTGCGAATGGCAAGATTTCGTTTCTTTTTCTTTTTTATAGCCATTTAAAAAAAATTTCTTTCCATGTTCCAGAATTCATTGTTTATGCACCACACCCAGTGCTCCATGCAATACATGCCCTCCATAATACACACCACCAGGCTCACCCAACCTCTCACCCCCCCCTCCCCTCCAAAACACTAAGATTGTTTCTGAGTCCACAGTCTCTCATGGTTCTTTTGATGGCTGCATAGTATTCTATTGCATATATGTACCACATCTTCTTTATCTATTCATTTGTTGATGGACATCTAGGTTCTTTCCATAGTTCGGCTATTGTGGACATTGCTGCTATAAATATTCAGGTCACGTGCCCCTTTGGATCACTACATTTGTATCTTTAGGGTAAATACCCAGTAGTGTGATTGCTGGGTCATAGGGTTGCTCTATTTTCAACTTTCTGAGGAACCTCCATGTTGTTTTCCAGAGTGGCTGCACCAGCTTGCATTCCCACCAACAGTATAGGAGGGTTCTCCTTTCTCTGCATCCTCTCCAACATCTGTCGTTTCCTGACTTGTTAATTTTAGCCATTCTGACTGGTGTGAGGTGGTATCTCATTGTGATTTTGATTTGTATTTCCCTGATGCCAAATGATGTGGAATATTTTTTCATGTGTCCGTTGGTCATCTGGATATCTTCTTTGCAGAAATGTCTGTTCATGACTTCTGCCCATTTCTTCACTAGATTATTTGTTCTTTGGGTGTTGAGTTTGATAAGTTCTTTATAGATTTTGGATACTAGCCCTTTATCTGATATGGCATTTGCAAATATCTTCTCCCATTCTGTCAGTTGTCTTTTGGTTTTATTGACTATTTCCTTTGCTGTGCAAAAGTTTTGATCCTGATGAAGTTCCAATAGTTCATTTTTGCCCTTGCTTCCCTTGCCTCTGCCAAAGTTTCTAGGAAGACGTTGCTGCAGCTGGGGTCGAAGAGATTTCTGCCTATGTTCTCCTCAAGGATTTTGGTGAATTCCTGTCTCACATTGAGGTCATTCTTCCATTTTGAGTCTATTTTTGTGTGTGGTATAAGGAAATGTCCAGTTTCATTCTTCTGCATGTGGCTGTCCAACTTTCCCAACACCATTTGTTGAAGAGACTATCTTTTTTCCACTGGACATTCCTTCCTGCTTTGTCAAAGATTAGTGGACCATAGAGTTGAGGGTCCATTTCTGGACTCTCGATTCTGTTCCATTGATCTGTGTCTGTTTTTGTGCCAGTACCATACTGTCTTGATGATGACAGCTTTGTAATAGAGTTTGAAGTCTGGAATTGTGATACCACCAGCTTTGGTTTTCTTCTTCAACATTCCTCTGGCGAGTCAGGGTCTTTTCTGGCTCCATACAAATTTTAGGATTATTTATTCCATTTCTTTAGATAAAGTTGATGGTATTTTATAGGGATTGCATTAAATGTGTTGATTGCTCTAGGCAGCATAGACATTTTGACAATATTTTTTCTTCCAATCCATAAACATGGAAAGTTTTTCCATTTCTTTGTGTCTTTCTCAATTTCTTTCATAAGTATTCTATAGTTTTCTGAGTACAGATTCTTTGCTTCTTTGGTTAGGTTATTCCTAGGTATCTTATGGTTTTGGGTGCAATTGTAAGTGGGATTGACTCCTTAATTTCTCTTTCTTCTGTCTTGCTGTTGGTGTATAGAAATGCAACGGATGTCTGTGATTGCTTTTATATCCTGACACTTTACTGATTTCCTATATGAGTTCTAGCAGTTTTGGAGTGGAGTCTTTTGGGTTTTCCACATAAAGTATCATATCATCTACAAAGAGTGAGGGTTTGACTTCTTTGCCGATTTGGATGCCTTTAATTTCCTTTTGTTGTCTGACTGCTGAGGCTAGGACTTCTAGTACTATGTCGAAGAGCATGGTGAGAGTGGACATCCCTGCCATGTTTCTGACCTTAGGGGGAAAGCTCTCAGTTTTTCCCCATTGAAAATATTCACTGTGGGTTTTTCATAGGTGGCTTTGATGGTATTGAGGTATGTACCCTCTATCCCTACACTTTGAAGAGTTTTGACCAAGAAAGAATGGTGTACTTTGTCAAATGCTTTTTCAGCATCTATTGAGAATATCCTATGTTTCTTGTTCTCTCTTTTATTAATGTATTGTATCACATTGATTGATTTGCAGATGTTGAATCAACCGTGCAGCCCAGGAATAAATCCCACTTGGTCGTGGTGAATAATCCTTTTAATGTACTGTAGGGTCCTATTGGCTAATATTTTGGTGAGAATTTTTGCATCTGTGTTCATCAAGGATATTGGTCTGTAATTCTCCTTTTTGATGGGGTCTTTGTCTGGTTTTGGGATCAAGGTGATGCTGGCCTCATAAAATGAGTTTGGCAGTTTTCCTTCCATTTCTATTTTTTGGAACAGTTTCAAGAGAATAGGAATTAATTCTTCTTTAAATGTTTGGTAGAATTCCCGTGGGAAGCTGTCTGGCCCTGGGCTCTTGTTTTTTGGGGGATTTTTGATGACTGCTTCAGTCTGGTTATGGGTCTGTTCAGGTTTTCTACTCCTGGTTCAGTTTTGGTAGTTTATATGTCTAGGAATGCACCCATTTCTTCCAGAATTTGCTGGCGTATAGTTGCTCATAATATGTTCTTATAATTGTATTTCTTTGGTGCTGGTTGTGATCTCTCCTCTATCATTCATGATTTTATTTATTTGGGTCATTTCTCTTTTCTTTTTGATAAGTCTAGCCAAGGGTTTATCAATCGTATTAATTTTTTCAAAGAACCAGCTCCTAGTTTCATTGATTTGTTCTACTGTTCTTTTGGTTTCTATTTCATTGATTGCTGCTCTGCTCTTTATTATTTCTCTAATCCTGGTGGGTTTAGGCTTTCTTTGCCATTCTTTCTCCAGCTCCTTTAGGTGTAGGGTTAGGTTGTGTACTTGAGACCTTTCTTGGTTCTTGAGAAAAGCTTGTATTGCTATATACTTTCCTCTCAGGGCTGCCTTTGCTGTGTCCCAAAGATTTTGAACAGTTGTGTTTTCATTTTCATTTGTTTCCATGAAACTTTTTTAAAGATTTTTTTTTTAATTTGACAGACAGAGATCACAAGTAGGCAGAGAGGCAGGCAGAGAGAGGAAGAAGCAGGCTCCCTGCTGAGCAGAGAGCCTGATGCAGGGCTTGATCCCAGGACCCTGGGATCATGACCTGAGCCGAAGGCAGAGGCTTTAACACACTGAGCCACCCAGGCGCCCCTCCATGAATTTTTTTAAAATTCTTTAATTTCATGGTTGACCCATTCATTCTTTAGTAGGATGCTTTTTAGCCTCCATGTACTTGAGTTCTTTCCAAATTTTCTCTTGTGATTGACTTCCAATTTCAGAGCATTCTGGTCTGAAAATATGTAGGAAAGGTCCCAATCTTTTGGTACCAGTTGAGACCTGATTTGTGACCCAGGATGTGATCTATTCTGGAGAATGTTCCATGTGCACTAGAGAAGAATGTTTATTCTTTTGCTTTGGGATGGAATGTTCTGAATGCATCTGTGATGTCCATCTGGTCCAGTGTGTCATTTAAGGCCTTTATTTCCTTGTTGATCTTTTGCTTGGATGATCTGTCCATTTCAGTGAGGGGGGGTGTTAAAGTCTCCTACTATTATTGTATTATTGTCAATGTGTTTCTTTGATTTTGTTATTAATTGGTTTATATAGTTGGCTGCTCCCAAGTTAGGGGCATAGATATTTAAAATTGATAGATCTTCTTGTTGGACATACCCTTTAAGTATGATATAGTGTCCTTCCTCATCTCTTATTATAGTCTTTGGCTTAAAATCTAATTGATCTGATATAAGGATTGCCACCCCAGCTTTCTTTTGATGTCCCTTAACATGGTAAATTGTTTTCCACCCCCTCACTTTAAATCCGGAGGTGTCTTCGGGTCTAAAATGAGTTTCTTGTAGACAGCATATTGATGGGTTTTGGTTTTTTATCCATTCTGATACCCTGTGTCTTTTGATTGGGGCATTTAGCCCATTTACATTCAGGGTAACTATTGAAAGATATGAATTTAGTGCCATTGTATAGCCTGAAAGGTGACTATTAGTATATATTGTCTCTGGTCCTTTCTGATCTCCTACTTTTAGGCTCTCTCTTTGCTTAGGGGTCCCCTTTCAGTATTTCCTGAAGGGCTGGTTTGGTGTTTGCAAATTCTTCTAATTTTTATTTGTCCTGGAAGCTTTTTATCTCTCCTTCTATTTTCAATATAGCCTAACTGGCTATAGTATTCTTGGCTGCATATTTTTCTCACTTAATGCTCTAAATATAACATGCCAGTTCTTTCTGGCCTGCCAGGTCTCTGTGGATAAGTGTGCTGCTGATTTAATATTTCTACAATTGTATATTACAGACTTCTTGTCCCAAGCTGCTTTCAGGATTTTCTCTTTGCCACTAAGACTAATAAGTTTTACTATTAGGTTACAGGGTGTGGACCTATTTTTATTGTTTTTGAGGGGGGTTCTCTGTGCCTCCTGGGTTTTGATGCCTGTTCCCTTCACCTAATGAGGGAAATTCTCTGCTATAATTTGTCCCAGTGTACCTTCTGCCCTTCTCTCTCCTTCCTATTCTTCTGGGATCCCAATTATTCTAATATTGTTTCATATTATGGTATCACTTATCTCTCAAATTTTCCCCTCATGACTCAGTAGTTGTCTCTCTTTTGCTCAGCTTCTTTATTCTCCATCATTTGGTCTTCTATATCACAAATTCTCTCTTCTGCCTCATTTATCCTAGCAGTAAGAGCCTCCATTTTTTATTGCACCTCACTAATAGCTTTTTTTTATTTCAACTTGGTTAGATTTTAGTTCTTTTATTTCTCCAGAAAGGGATTCTCTAATATCTTTCATGGTTTTTTTGAGCCCAGCTAGCACCTTGATACTTGTCATTCTGAACTCTGGTTCTGACATAATACTAATGTCCATATTGATTAAGTCCCTAGCCATTGGTACTACCTCTTATCTTTTTTTTTTTTTTTTTGTGGTCAGTTTTTCCACCTTGTCCTTTTATCCAGATACAAATATATGAACAAGAGAATAAAATTCTAAAAGGCTGGCAGAGATTCTTGAAAAATATAAGCTAGCAAAATCAGAAGAGACCCAAAACTGGGGGAGAGGAAAGGGAGGGGAAAAATGTGTTTATATTTATATATGTGTGTATATAGATAGATAGATAGATAGATAGATATAGATATAGGCTGGTGAATAAAACAGAACCACACACTTGATTTTGGGTGTATTTTCATCTCTCAGAAGAAACTACCTCCCAAAATTTTAAAGAAAGAAAAACATATGTACAAATAAGGGTAAACACAATGAAGGGATGGAATATGACTGTAAAGATGAAAATTTTAAAAGATTCTATAAAAGGAATTGATATGGTAAGAAGTTGGTTGAAAAAAAAAAGAAAAAAGAGGAAAGAATGTGATCAGGCTGGAGACTAAAACAAAGCGATGTGCTAGATTTGGGGTATATTTTGATCTATTAGAAGAAATTGTATCCCAAAATTTTAAAGAAAAAAAAAATCTATATGTATACAAAAAATAAGTTTAAATACAATTAAGGGATAAAGTATAACTATAACAATGAAAATTAGAAAGATTTTTTAAAAGGTATTGATAAGATAAAATACTTTAAAACCATTAAAATGGGAAGGAGGAAAAGTTAAAAAATAGAATAAGAAAAAATAAAATTAAAAAAATTTAACTGTGCAAGACTAAAAGATCATGGGGGAAAAGCCATGAATTCTATGTGTCGCTTTCCCCTAGCTCTGGAGTTCTGCAGTTCTTGTTGATCAGTGAACTTGGTCTTGGTTGGTTGTTCTTGCTGCTCTTCTGGGGGAGGGGCCTGTTGCAGTGATTCTCAAGTGTCTTTGCCTGAGGTGGAATTGCACCGCCCTTACCAGGGGCCGGGCTAAGTAATCTGTTCAGTTTGCTCTCGGTAGTTTTTGTTCCCTGAATGCTTTCTGTACAGCTTTGGAGGACAGGAGTGAAAATAGTGGCCTCCCAATCTTCGGCCCCATAGGAGCCAAGAGCTCGGGGCCCCACTCCTCAGTGCGCCCTCAGAGCAAAGCAGTCACTCCCTCCCGTCTCCCTGGTCTCCAGCCACACTCCGTGTTCATTCAGCCTGTGACCAGGCATTTCTGTCTGTGTGCTTGGCCCCATTTGGAGTCTCCAAACCCTGCAGATTCCTGCAGCCCTTTCCTGTGCCACTCCTCCTATAGGAGGAAGGAGGGGGTCTCTCCGGATCTGCCACTTGTGGGGTCTGCTCAAAGATCAGTGGCCCGACTGTGACTTGGATCACAGTTTAAGGTAACCATGATGTGTCTGTCTCTGTAACCGGCTTCTCTGCTCTAGTACCTGGGAGCTCTGCCACACTCAGACACTCCCGGTCTTTCTGTGACCCTGTGGGTCCTGAGACCACACTGTCCCCGCAAGGTTTCCACCCCTGCTTAGCCTCTGGAGTGACATCCTGAAGTGGAGCAGACTTCTAAAAGTTCTGATTTCGTGCTCTACTGCTCTCTCACTTGCCTGGAGCTGGTCCCTCCCGCCACAGTCTACCTTCCTGTAGCTTTGGATTCACTTCTTTGCACGTCCTACCTTCCAGAAAGTGGTCAATTTTCTGTTCCTAGAACTGCTGCTCTTCTTCTCTTCAATCTCCTTTTGAGTTTGTAGGTGTTCAGTATGGTTTGATAACGATCTAGCCGAGCTCCTGGGACCTGATGATATTTCAGTATCCTACTCCTCCACCATCTTTCTTGTCCTCTAGGCAGTAAATTCTATGTTTCAATACAATGTACCACATTCTCTTGTGGGTTGTTGGACACTGCCATATTTGTTGGTTTTAAGGGTTTTTTTTTCTCCTCTGTAAATTGCCTCCTGCTGTTTTGTCCCTTTTGTCAATGCTTGTTTTCAGTTCTTCTCCCACCCTCCTGACTTAGCATCACCAAAAACTAAAATAGCCCCTTTTTTCAGGGCTTGTAAGCTGAAGCTAAATGACTTTATATGAATTTCAAAGAAATTACCACAAGAGATCATGTATAGATAACTTTCATGCCAGTTGCTGTATAAGTCACTCAGAAAGTTCACCATAACATTTGATGCCATCACTAGAGACATTTGAAGAAAGCAAAAACTTAAAAATATAGATAAATAAGTAAATAAATTAGATTACCACTGTTTGTCTTCACTCCACCATCTAAAGCTGCTTCAAGCCCAACATCTAAAAATCTTGACCTTTGAGCCCTCTGGGCTCAAAAACTGAGTTTATAGTTTGTTTTAATCATTAACCTTTGTTTTTCTTCTGTTTCAAAGAAAGGCCTCTCATTAAATGCCTGCTACTCATACTATCTAAGGCCTAATTTAGATGCCCCTCCTACTTCCACATACACCAGTGACCCCTGAAATAGGACATAGTCATTTAACTGAACTGACCTATTTTCAGGGCTAAGAGACTGATTCACTGAGTTATGGAAATCTACCAGCTCAGTTTCTGGACTGTGGCATCAGTATTACCTTGGTAAACAAACTGTGATACATAGTAATCTGTTTTATGCATTTTAACTTTCTATAATAGGAGTTCTGAAACATGTCAAAGTAGACTCAGTAATACAAGGAACCCCATGTGTAATCTCTCAGCTTCAATGATCAGCTTATGGCCAATTGCCTCTATTTTACATGTGTAAACTATAGCGTTTAAAGTACATTATCTTCCTTTGGTTCACAACTGTGAAAGGTAGGTTGTGTAGTTTTATAGTAAAATTCTATTGCTAACAAAATCTCATTTTAATGTAAATGCCAATTTTTAAGATAGCGAGGAAAAAGATATAAAGAATGCTAGTGTGCCTTTGTACCTGTTTTATTGGGGTTTTGTGTACCATAATTCATTAATAAAACAAAAAGGAGGAACACTGGCATGTTTTACTTTCAGCTGGTATTCAGACTGAATAGAGTTATTTTTCAATGAAATTGTTAGGATGAATTGCCAATTTCTACTTTTCTAGAAAACCACTTTTACTGAATAACCTTGATCCCAACCTATTACATAAAAATGGGGTTTTATTCAACAAACTACTTCTAGTATCACATTTTGTACATAATAGCTGCAAATGTCTAAATTTTAAGGAACTGTTATAATTTAGAACAATTCTAGGCCAAACGTGATATTTGTAGAGGATCCAGATGCAAGAAAATAAATCAAATGAGCCATTTAATTTGTGGTTTGGATGTCATTTTTCTGACAGTTATCAGTGAAACTGTCATGTATCCCTGGAATTTGGGGCTGTTAGAATTATTTATTTTGGATGTCACTCTTTCACATAACTGATATTTTAACAGAAAGTTATGTTCACATACTTGTGGGTATTGATTATCAATACCTTCACATGATGTTATTACTTACACATGAATTAGTTCTGATTCTCTTTTCAACCTGATTTGCATACCCATATAATCAGAAAGACATTTACAAATACTTAATTGTGTACAGATTTTTTATTTTTTAGCTCTTTCTCACTTGACTAAGAATATTCAGGATGTCCCCAGATGCTCATTTGAAGGTTGATTTAGTCACACTGGCAGAACCCCAGGCTCAAATGTCAAATGGGATCAGTTCTATACAGTGCACTAATCGGGCTGCAATCTTTTTGCTCCAGAAGTTACAGTTGCATATTACTCATCAAGGCAAAATGTAAATGTTTAGTGATTATATGATATGTTTTTGTTAACTCCCCAGATGGGATTTTTTTTTTTTTTACCTTTGTTTATCTGAGAACAACCACCGAATGCCGATGAAATGCTGTGGCTGATGCCAGCAATCTAAAACTTCATTAGTACAGATGAAGCAATGCTCACTTTGTTACACAAATAATTAGAGAGATTAAATGAAAATAAACACTGAGAGGATGTACAGAAGCTCTGAAGTTAGGTAATTATTTTAATTACTCTAGTGACTTCCACCAACCTTCATTATCAGCTACAGATCAAGTTTAAATTCTTTTATGTAAAAATATCATAGACTATATGGAAAAGTACTACAGCTATTCAGTGATTATGCTTCATAAAAATGACATTTTCTTCAAGCTTCCACTAAAAGGAGTTGTTTCCATTCTGGTGCCTGATAAACTAGATCTAAATATTTTAGAAGTATGATACATTTTTGCACTTAAAAGTGTTTTACCCTGGTCTTATGTTTCAAATGGATATTCTTAATAATTTTGTATCTTTTTCTTGACTCAGAGTTGCTCATGAAAGATGTGGGTTCACATTTTTGAGTTACTGAACGTAAAACAATATGGCATATTCAGTCATTTGAAATAAATGTCACTGGGATTCATGTCATCTTTACTGCATGACAAGCAGCACCTTGTATTTGGGCTAAATATTTTTTTATTCCCCTCCCTACCTCAGATGGGGGAAGACTACCACTGACAACTTCCCGACAGGTGGGGGCCCTATTTAGGGGCATCGTCAGTCCTGTTTAGAATGGATCTCATTTTGATTCCTGTGTGATGATTCTGCAAGATCTCCTGGGTTAAGATCTTCTTTTGAACAAATGTTACCTGCATTTAAGTACCATTCATTGCCTGCATAATGCCAGTTCTCAGTGAAATATTTTACCTAATTTATCCCATTGAATCCTTACAAGATTTCCATGGAGTATGTATTATTAACTCCATTTTTCAGGTGAGGAACCTGAGAGGCTCCCCAAGTTTCTAAAGTTGTTCAAGTGGTCCAGCTGGGAATCAAACCAAGGTCCACCTGACTTCAAGAACCATGATGCCCCCAGCAGATGATTGAATGAGGTAAACCTGGATGCAAATGCTGATGAAAGATACTAGAAACAATGTAGTGACCTCCTTAATGTGAACAGGCTAGTTAAATGTTGTAGTGTAGGACACCTGTGACTTCGGAACACCTTTCAAATTTCCAAAATTTGATTCATTTTGAAAGTGTCTCATCTATGAATAGGCTGGTTGCTGGAGAAGAAAAAATTATGAATGGGTTTTTATGGAATAATAAGAATAACCAAGAATTCCCGACTAACAAAGATTAGTGAAATTTCTTAATACAGTTCAATAACCACTTGAGCGGCACTCCAACTAACATACAAGACCTTTCTCTTCAACTACATTAAAAATTCCAGCAGGATGAACTGAGACTTCAGTAATCTTGGCAAGGGTCGCCAGGTGTGTGTTCTGTTTTCTAGTATTTAAGAAAAGCCTTTCCTGGGTTCCCTCCCCCACATAATTGCCCCAAGATATTGACATTGGTTTCAGGTGGTGCACCCCATGCCTGATCACCACACGTTTTCAGGAGGCTGTGTTACGGTCAGAGGACCATTAGGGTAGCTGAGAATCAGCAAAGGGGTCTAATGGATTCATTGTTTCCTATGTTAGGAGGCACTAATCTGCCAAGTTTGTGGTATGAGTTGTGGCTGACACTGGGAGGTCAGGACAGTAGACTAGCCTTTTTGGTGGAACGGTAGGGAGAGAGTGCCTGCTAACTCCATAAATTTCACCCGCATGTTTCAGGCCCTGGGCAGGAAATTAGGGAAATTCACAGACTCTCCAGCGCCAGGTGATAGATCAGCAAGGGTAGGGCTAAGAAATTGAGGACTCTCAAAAAGGCTGGAAGGGGTGGGGTGGGCTTTCCGCTCCAGAGCTTTCCAGCGCGCCCTGACACAGAATGCGCAATGGGAGGGATTTGTGAACGAGACTGGGGAAGACAAACAACCGAGAGAAGATGGGCTCAGAAATTATTTATCATGGCCTGGCGGGGGGAAAGGCTTTCCTGCTGCTTTTGCAAGCACCTCCCTGGGACGTGACTATGAAGCCTGGCCCCTCTTCTTTTCTTCCTGGTACATTACAGACAGCCAGGGACTCACTCGGCTAGTAGGTCCGCTAGATAGAAAAGGTCCCAACTACGCACCAGTTGTTGACTTGTCTTCCAGGCACTGTCATGGTTCTATATGTCTGGGTACGCTCTCTTTTATTTTGATTGCACCATGTTTATACATCTGGGAGGGCCGACCCCTCCCGGTCGGCTGTGCCGAAAGGGATTTCTTCAGGCAGAGCAGTGAGGAAGCCACGGGCTGGACTCCGGGGACCCACCGTTCTATTTCCACTTGGCCACTTGCTACTGACCTCGGAGAAATCACTTTAGACTCTGAGCCTCAGCTTTCTCATCCATAAAATGAAGGTGATTCCACTTTCCAGGCCTCTTTAAAAGGATCGTGGGGAGGGTCAAACGGAATAATTTTGATGGCAGTGAACTGTGAGGAAATGGGACTCCAAATTACTGAGGGAAAAATAAGTTAAACCTACTCAGCTGGAGTTTCAGCCTCCCCACCCCTGATCTAACTGCAGGCAGGCAGCAACCGTTTGGATAGATTCTAGACCATCTCACAAGCCAAACACCTATGCGTCGCACCCTTCCGTCTCCCAGGGCTTCTACTGATTTTTGCTTTCCATTGGAAGCGGTTTTTTGCTGCCGCTGTCGGGTTCACACCCCAGCACACTAATCTTGCAGTTGGGGACCAGAAAAGGGATCTCTTACCCTCTCCGCCTTTCTCCCCTCACTCCCCACCCTAGGTCTCCCGAGTTTTTCCGCACGTGAATGGGGTTTCCTGGCTGATCTCCGAAGACCCTGCAGTATTTCGGAAGCTAAGAGCGTGCGGAGATCAGCTAACGAGCTTCCAGCCTTTCCCGAAGGTCGTGCAGCCCCGCGGGGACCTTCCTCCCGCTCCTCCCGCGGTGCAGCCGCCGCCTCCGGAGCTAGCTCTCGGGGCCGTCAGCGGCAGACCCCGCGGAGAGCCGGGGCCCCCCTCGCAACCTCCCCCTCGCAGCCCCTCTCCGCCAGTAGCAGCGCTGCTGTCTTCCCACAGGAGGACTGGGAGGACGCTGGAGTCTGCAGCGCCCCCGCCCCCTCGCTTTTTCTTTCTTTCCTTGCTTTGGGATCTTGCTGCCGGAGCCTGGAGAGGTTCTGAGCAGAGAAGAGAGAAGGACGGGAGTGCAGGCTTCCGCTGCGGCGCGCGAACAGAGCGGGGGGCTCCGGCGTCTCCTCCCGGTCCTCGCCGCCCCGGCTGGGATGTGACCAAGGAAAGCCCTCAGCGCCTGCCTCCCGCCCTCGAAGGTGCCCCCCAGAGAGCGCATTGGGAGCACCGCTGGAGTCCCTGCGCCCCAGCGCCGCGGGACGGGAGTGGCAAGGAGCCCTGGGGCCGGTTCCCAGCTCCCACTCTTCAGAAAGAGCGGCTGCGGAGCACCGCTTTCCTGGCGCTCGGCACAACTCCCGGGCCAGCAGCGCGCGGCTGGACAGAGTCCCGCTTCCCGCCGACTCCCGGGGAGTGGGGGACAGCGCCTGCCCGCCTGCGCTCCCCGTGGCCCTAGCTTCTCGGCACCTGCGCCGATTTCCCACGCCAAGGGGCTGAGCTCCGCGGCTCCCGGCCCCTGCAGCCGCCTCCGACCCCATGGAGGACGCGCCCGCCGCGGCTTCCTGAGTGCGGGCGCCGCCGCCGTCCAAACCGCGCGCTGGGGTCCTCCATTTCGCCCCTCTTAGGGGCGTCCGAGAGGCCAAGGAAGAGCGCACCATGAAGTCCGTGCTGTTCAGCCGCTTCTTCATCCTCCTGCCCTGGATCCTAATCGTCATCATCATGCTCGACGTGGACACGCGCAGGCCCGCGCCCCCGCTCACCCCGCGCCCCTACTTTTCTCCCTACGTGGTGGGCCGTGGGGGCGCCCGACTCCCGCTCCGCAGGGGCGGCCCCGACAGCGGCCACGGGCGCGGCTGGGAGAAGCGCAACGACTCGCGGCTACAGCCACAGCCGCAGCCGCGGCCCGAGCCGCCTCTGCCCACCATCTATGCCATCACGCCCACCTACAGCCGCCCGGTGCAGAAAGCCGAGCTGACCCGCCTGGCCAACACTTTCCGCCAGGTGGCGCAGCTGCACTGGATCCTGGTGGAGGACGCGGTGGCGCGCAGCGAGCTGGTGAGCCGCTTCCTGGCGCGGGCCGGGCTGCCCAGCACTCACCTGCACGTGCCCACACCGCGGCGCTACAAGAGGCCGGGACTGCCGCGCGCCACGGAGCAGCGCAACGCGGGTCTCGCCTGGCTGCGCCAGAGGCACCAGCACCAGCGCGCGCAGCCCGGAGTGCTCTTCTTCGCCGACGACGACAACACCTACAGTCTGGAGCTGTTTCAGGAGGTAGCGGCCGGCCCGCCCCAGCTTGGGGGGTTGGGGGTACGCAGGAGGGGCCTCGGGGCCGGCCGGGCTGCCACTGCACTTGTGAGTTCTCGCTTCTCTGTACTCCCATTCGGGACTACAGGTGGAGTGCTCCTCGCGGGCAGCCTGCAGCCTCCAGTTGCCCTGGTGTGTTTATGGGGGCCATGGGGGCGGAGAGCAGACGAGAGGACCGCTGTGGCTCAGGAGAGGGAGTGTGGCCAGGGGCTTCGCAGTCCCCCTGGTCCTGAGATTGAGCCGAGCGAGTAGCACAGGTGAGGCGTGAGGGTGTTTCCAGCAACAAGGCTCTGGTTGGCTTGAGGATGCAGCCGGGATGGCAGGGAGAGCCTGGGGGGAGGCACGCTGTCAGGAACAGGTGTCGCAGGGACCCAGCTCACTGCAGGCAGTCTTGGTGTACTTCCGAGTCTAGAACCATAACAGGGAGGAAGGTGGAGATGGTGACTAAAAATCAGCCCAGAGGCAAACTTCTCTTACAGTCTGCTGGCACGGAAATGGTTATTAGTGGAAACTGACTTCTCCGGGGTGTGTGTGAGTCCAGCCTCTGTCTCTTCCTGCACAGGCCACAAACGCGTATTCTGATTCTGAAGATTGCCTCTTTTTCGAGGAAAACCTCTGGTAAATGAGTTGAGACTCTTTGCCCCGTGGTTATGTCTTTCCGCAGCCCAAATTATCAGGCGGACAGCCCCATTCTTTTTCTCAACCTTTCTCTAAGGCCTCCCTCTGGCCAGTTAGCCAGGCCACTCTTGCACGTGCCCATTGCATCCTGGTGCTCCTTGTGAGGTACTGGGTGCAGCGCGGTCTCTTGCTGCTGAAATGGCTCTTTTCCCTCTGAGGCCAGTAGTGTACAGAACCCGCAGGGGTTTAGGACAGGTGTTACTGCTTGAGGCTGATATTTTGCAATCTGTGTGTGTTCTGTGAATGTGTCCAGATTGCATGGTTTTCACTTTTCTTCCTTATACACAAGGATACCTGGGAGAAAACAAAAACTTGGATTCTTTGACACTTGGTGGAACTGTTGCTTTCCTCTACCCCCAATTCCCTGACCTGCTTCTGAGACTCCATCACACCCCCCACTATGCCAAGTAAACCGGACAATCTGTGTGTCTAGTAAACACAAACACACCACAACTTCATCCTAATATTTGTTTGGCTTTCTTAACCTCAGGACAAAGTGACTTTGTACCCTTTCAGTTTAATTTTTCTGCATATGTGGCTTTTGAGAATCATTTTTTTAAGGGCAGTTGCCACCTTCATTTCTCTTCATCCTCTCATGAATGAAAGGACCAGTAATTACTTTCCATTCTTTCTTCAAATTTTTTGCAGTGTAGGGCTTTCTTTCCATGTTCCTTCAGAAGAAATAGATAAGCTTGACATTGTAGGGGGTAGTCTTTATTATAAATAAGATTAGAACCTATAATTGACTTTTTTAAGTTGGGCTTTAATTTTGATCCTGATTACATATTCTTTCCCCAAAAGATACGGTGGTTTATATTCTGAAGCAAAGACCTTTACATTTCAATACACCATAACTTTAAACTCCAAAGTCTTTTTTTTTCTTTTTTTCTTATTTTTTTTTTGGAAGTTGCCTTACCTGTAAGAATGTGTGGTCTTGTATACATAATGCACATCATTAGTCAGCTTTTTAGGGGATGGGCTGTGAAGGGGGAGTGACTTTTTGGTTTCTCTCCAGTTCTAGCCCATTTGGTGTAAGGGGTTAGATGACTGGAAGAGCTGGCATTACAAGCAGTGAAACAATTGAGCAGTCTTCCTTTGATGCTTCCCAAACTGAAAGGAGGGCTTGTTGGGGAGGGATATTAAAGCAGCAAGAGAAAAAATCACTAGATTTTTTTCATTGGTCCATTGGAAAAAAGGAAAGAATATAGTGGAGGAGAGGGTGAAAAGAAAAAATAGTAGTGGCCCAGAGGAGACTATAAAGGGAAAAACAGGCAAAACTTACAAGACACTAACATTTTGTACAGTTGGAAGTAACGAAAAAAATCACTTATTTTAAGAGCATGTGCAACTCTTTTTTAATGGAGAGGTGCCAAGTTGTACAAAATATACAATAGAAGGACTGTTTAAAAAACGCCATACCCATGATACACTTGGAATTGAAATTCTATAGCTCCCAGAGGCCACTCCCAGACAGTCATTTCAAGACCAGTCCCTTTCTCTACCACCTCTCATCCTCCCCCACACACAGTGTTTTTGGACAGAGTGGGCATCTGTTCACCATGCATATATGTTGATACATTCAGTTTTCCTTTTTTTTGCAATGCATTCTTCTCCTTGTAAGGCAAGCGATATTGAACTCCCTAAAAAGTCAGGTTAGTGGGATTCATGCGTCCTTGGATTTGTGCAGTAATGGGATGGCCTGCCTATCCCCGTTCAAAGATTAATGATTCCTTGTGGATTATAGTCTAGACATTGTTCTCTTGGAGAACCAGTAGGACTAGATAAAACATCTAAAAACTGCAACCCCTTGGGGGAAGGGAAGATGCCGATAAAGGATGCTGTAGGGTGAGGCGTGTAGATCTCAGTCCTCTAAGTTGTGCATCCACACAAATTAGTTTTTAAGTAATTCATGGTACTTAAGGAGAGAATGTCCCAAGTCAGGCTTCATCTTTTATTCATAGTGCTTCTCATTTCCATGGTTGATGTTAATGTAGATAAGATAAAAGGAGGAAAATGAACCAGGTACAAATTAGCTCGCTAAGCATTGGCTGCAAATGAAGGAAACTAAAAGATGAAAGGTCTCCAAATTAAATTAAAGGCGCAACAGGCAATCTGTGTTCAATTATTCCTCCCTGTAACTGCAGAGCTGCTTTCTTTTTCCATACAGCTGATTTTCAGCTTCCGTTCTCAACTGAGCTATGCTCCCAGGAAAGAAGTATTTGCTACCTTAATGGCCAAAGCCACTTGCAAAGGAAGCTCAGGGGGATTGGTAGCCACAGAAACTGGGCTGTCCACGGCAGGAGATGGACAGAGCTTTTCAGGTTTGCAGTATCCCAGCAGGTCCTTCTGCTCTTCCTGTGGCCCGGATGGGGTTGCACTCTGCAGACCATAGGTAATCCTGCCTGCCGGAGCACCTCATATGTCTAACCCTCTGGAAAAGCTTATTTGTGAAGAATTTTAAGCTAATTTAATACAAGCCACAACTGCAGATAAATGTGGCTCTCTATCTAGTACTATTTTCAGTAACACTATTGATGAGACTTCTGTTCTCCGTTAGAAAACCTTCCAGTATTTTCTGGGTTTAAAGCTGGTACTTTTCAGGTGAAGTTGCTTTCACCTTTGGAAATCAATTGAATCGAAAGGTTAAAAAAACAGTCCTTTCCCAGCAAGAAGAAAAAACTTTTAAAAATTCAACTTTAAATTTAATGAGTGAAGACTGGAAGACAGGCCAACTGTGAGACATTTAAGAGGGACGTGAAAGGGCTCAGTTAATGAGAAGGCGTCTTGAAGATGCCTTTCTGGCAAGCAGTGAACTAAAGAGGCCCTTTGTTTCGATTTTTTCTGTTGGGTGCAGTTAAGCTATTCGTAAGCTGGGCAGGTAGAGGAGTTGAGGCTTAATTTTCTGTCTCATTCCTTTCCTAAAGCATCAGTATGCTCCCCTCTTTATATGCAGCTTATTGGAGCCACAATCCAAGGGATTTTCAAATTTGCTGTGTTTGGCACTTTCCCCCAAGTAGTAAATTCTGCCTATTTCCGGAAAGGAGACCAGAGATCTATCTTTACTTTTACCTTTGATACAGTTACTTAGTGTGGGCTAATAATCTTTTCCAAAGTGAAGGAAGCTAGAAGAATCTCTTAGGTGTAGCATAAAATTACTCTTTTACCTTTTGTGTTTTATTTCTCCCCATCTAAAACCATATTAATAATCATGTTGTAGGGCTGATGAAACATGAGAATTTTCTAAAAGTGCATGTATAAAACTGCAGCCAATTTTCTTTGTCAGTGTTAAATCTAAAAATTTTCTGTTTTCAGCCCTGGCTGTATAGTTTTTGAGTTTTCTGTGAAGACCAGCTTTCATTTGGATTTTGATATTTTAATGGACCAGATATAATAATTAGGGTTTAAAAGACATTCTCTCTTCTGCCTCTTCTTGTTGTCTTTTTCCATCATTCTTTGTCCTCCAACCTACTTTTCACTGATTATCCTTTCTCATGAATAGCCTTAAAGACATGCCCGGATTATTTTTTGGTGCAATGAACGTGTCTCTTTTAAACATTTAGACTGTTGTCTCCTGCTTCTTGGAAACTATAGTGGTTGACTCCATTTTCTTCTGTCTACTCCACTTGCCTCTAAATTACAAACTAGTAAATTTTCTCTTGTGTGAACAGTAATGGAATAGTAATTGCTTTTAAGGCATGCTACAAAAGCAAAATAGAAGAACCAAAGTCAATAGTCTTATTCATTAACTATTCCAGGTGGTATTCAAGTAGTGCTTTTTTTTTTTTTTTTTTGGTACAGAATTCAATAATGTTCAGATATGTCTTTTCAAACATTTTGAAGTCTGAGGAAATATTTACTCAGTCTGTATAGTTAACACATTATATACTTGATTTGCAGTGCTCTTGAAGCATGGATCTGAAGTCCTCCCTCCAAAACACAAATAAAATTGTTACACCAGTCCGTAGGTAGGCAGGTAAGTAAGTAGGTAGGTAGGTTTAGAACAGATTTCCAATTCACAGCAATAAATGAAGGTAATCCATTTTTCGTTTCTGGTAGTTCTTGTGCATAATTTGAAATAAATGTTAAAATACTCTTTACTGGGATGCCTACATGGCTCAGTCAGCTAAGTGTCTGCCTTCACCTCAGGTCATGATCTTAGGGTCCTGGGATCGAGTCCTGTGTCGGACTCCCCATTCAGCAGGGAGCCTGCTTCTCCCTCTGCTTGCTGCTCCCCCTGCTTGTGCACTCTCTCTCTCGCTGACAAATAAATCTTTAAAAAATGAAATAAAATACTCTTTACCATGGATACAAGCAGAATGTAGTTGACATCAGTTGAGTACTTCACTATGGGCCAGGAACGACTCTTAGTGTTTTAACTTCTTTGTTCCTCCCAACAGCCCCTGAGGTAGGTAGTGGTATGTTCCTGTTCTTTCGTCCTACTGCTGATATTTAGGTCTGAGCATAGTACTTCGGTGAGCCCGGAGATTTTTACAAGTGCAGCAGGGACCCAATATAGTCATTTACTCTAGTATAATTGGCATCCCTATTTTATAGTTGAGTAGAAATGCCTAGAATTAACTTGAACTGGTCATGCAGGTCATTAACTCTGAACAGGTTGAGAGACAGAATTTAGAGTCCAAGTCCTCTGGTTCTACAGCCTGCAGTTTTGTTTTTTTTTTTAAAGATGTATTTATTCTGAGGGAGATGGGAGGAGCCGAGGGGAAGAGCATGGGGTCCAGCACGGGACTCCACGCCAGGACCAGGAGATCACCACCTAAATCGAAACCATGAGTTAGGCACACCCAGGTGCCCCTGGAGCCTGCATTTTTTTACCTTTCTGAGGCTTATCTCATTTAAAATGTGCAGTCAGATAGAAATGTCATTGTGATGAGTACAGCATTTGAGCAATAGGAGTATTTTTTTTTAGACTTACTTATTTTAGAGAGAGAGTGAGAGTAGAGGAAGGGACAGAGGAAGAGAATCTCAATCAGACTCCCCGCTGAGCATAGAGCCCAGGGCGAGGTTTTATTTCACAATCCTGAGATCAGGATCTGAGGATGCAGGTAACTCTGACCACCTGGCCCACCTTCTGACCCGGTTTCTGACATAGCTGGGGTCACAGATAAGCTGCTTACATTGAGCAACCTCTCCTTCAGATATCACACCAATCACTTTTCCATCCTGCACGATGATTTCTTCAATGGGTTTATTGAGCATGTATGTACCACCATAAGTGGCACTTAGCCTTGCAAATCCCTGGGGCAGCTCTCCGAGGCCATAGAGCGGGTAAAGGTATGGGCTTTTGCCATATCTTGCCAGAGACTCACTGTAAAGTTTAATCCTATTAATGGTTTCACAACGTGGCTGATCTAGATAGTCATCGGTTCTGTAGGGAGCCAGGGCGTGAAACCAACAGTCAGATGCTTAACCAACTGAGCCACCCCCAGGTTGCCCCTCAGCAGGAGTATTCTAACATTGTTGCTGTCTCCTGCCACACTTAAACTCAGGTCTTGTCCTCTTGGATGTATGATGTATCAACTTCCAGTTTCCCTTTTTGACCTTTTCCTCCCCTAATATCATTTGATCTTATGAACATTTTATTTTATCTCACATTATCTTATTTATAGCCCACTGGATTTTTGTTTTGTTTTTTTCAAGTCAGGTGAAAACTGCTAAGTTAGTATATAAACTGTAGCCTTTCATACACACACA
>PISX010022359.1:0-31916 GCA_004024625.1 Mellivora capensis | reverse complement strand
TCCCTCTTTTGCTCAGCTTCTTTATTCTCTGTCATTTGGTCTTCTATATCACTAATTCTTTCTTCTGCCTCATTTATCCTAGCAGTAAGAGCCTCCATTTTTTATTGCACCTCACTAATAGCTTTTTTTATTTCAACTTGGTTAGATTTTAGTTCTTTTATTTCTCCAGGAAGGGCTTTTATATCTCCAGAGAGGGTTTCTCTAATATCTTGCATGCCTTTTTCGAGCCCGGCTAGAACCTTGAGAATTGTCATTCTGAACTCTAGATCTGACATATTCCCAATGTCTGTATTGATTAGGTCCCTAGCCTTTGGTACCGTCTCTTGTTCTTTTTTTTGTGGTGAGTTTTTCCGCCTTGTCATTTTTTTCAGATAAGAGTATATGAAGGAGCAAATAAAATACTAAAAGGGTGGCAAAGACCCTAGGAAAATGCCCTTTAAAGAAGAAATTGAATTAACTGCAAGACTAAAGAATCATGGGGAGAAAGCCATGAATTCCGCGCTTTGCTTTCTCCTTCTCTGGAGTTCCGCTGCTCTCCTTGTTAAGTGAACTTGGTCTTGGCTGGATTTCTTTTGATCTTCTGGGGGAGGGGCCTGTTGTAGTGATTCTCAAGTGTCTTTGCAGGAGGTAGAGCTGCATCGCCCTTACCAGGGGCAGGGCTAAGTAATCCGCTGGGTTTCGCTTTCGGGATCTTTTGTTCCCTGAGCACTTTCCGTAGAGTTCCGGAGGACGGGAATGAAAATGGCGGCCTCCCAGTCTCCGGCTCGGAGGAGCTGAGATTTCAGGGCCCCACTCCTCAGAGAAACGCCTCGGCTACTCCCATCTCCCTCGCCTCTGGCTGCGCTCCGAGCTCACCCAGCCTGCGACCGGTTCAAGGTAACCCCGAGCTGAGAGCTCACTCCTCGGCTCTGTCTCTGTAGCCGGCTTCCCGCTCCGATACCTGCTAGCTCTGCGACACTCCGACACCCCCGATCCTTCTGTGACCCTGCGGGACCTGGGGCCACGCTGACCCCGTGTGGGCTTCACCCCCGTTTAGCCCCTGGAGCGATGTCCCTCCGTGGAGCAGACTTTTAAAAGTCCTGATTTAGTGCTCCGTGGCTCCGCCGCTTGCCGGGAGCCGGCCCCTCCCCCGCGGTCTATCCTCCCGTCGCTTTCGATTCACTTCTCCGCCAGTCCTACCTTCCAGAAAGCGGCCGATTTTCTGTTTCCAGAATTGCTGTTCTTCCTCTCTTTGATCTCCCGTTGGATTTGTAGGTGTTCGCAATGGTTTGATAAGCTATCTAGCTGATCTCCTGCTACCTGATGTCGTCTCAGCTGCTACTTCTCCGCCATCTTGACTCGAATCTACATGGCTGATTTTATCTAAGCCTACTGTTATATATGAAACCCAAAAATGGAAAAATTAAAATGCAATATAGTACTCAGGAATATATTAATGCAGATTAAACAGAAAACTTTTTAAAAAAGATTTTATTTATTTGACAGAGAGAGAGATCACAAGTAGGCAGAGAAGCAGGCAGACAGGGGGGGAAGCAGGCTCCCTGCTGAGCAGAGAGCCAGATGTGGGGCTCGATCCCAGGCCCCTGAGATCATGACCTGAGCCGAAGGCAGAGGCTTAAACCACTGAGCCACCCTGGTGCCCCTAAACAGAAAACTTTTTAAAACATTTTAAGTTACAAAGGTTTTTTAAAAGACCAAAATAAAAATATTCATTTTTACCCCTTGCTTAGGGAACTGATCAATTTCAGGTAATGTAAGTTCTATGGCTAAGATTTGCCATATCCAACATGTATCAACTGGCTTCTAAAAATCAGCCAAAAAGTAGAACATATCTCTACCAAAACCCTTACTCTAAGTGACAAGTGTTTAATTGATGACTGTGATCTTCAGGAATGTTAGCCAATTTTTAATTGGTCTTAATTCCATTTTATCCCCAAGGGGGACTGTTTATGGGTTTATTTTTAATCTTTCCCTAAAACAGCTGAATGACTTTAAAAGATATCCAGATTCTCTTAGAACCATAAAGAGGACAAAAAGGACTACAGTAACTAAAGTAACTGTTAAGATAAGCAAAGACAACTCTGATTATTACATGTTACCAAGACACAAATTTTACAGAATGTAGAATATTAAAAAACAGTTTTACCTCGACACAGGTTTTCATCCCTGAGGCAGCGGCATAGTGCAGGGGTGTATTTTTTTTGTTATCAACGGCATCAATAGCTGCTCTCTCATATTCTCCTTGGTCAAGTTTTGCTCCTTTCCACCTTAAGATCATCTGCAGACAATCTGCTCTTCTGAAATCATCTTCTGCGGGCCGTGCTAAGCGAGGATGAAGGGCGCCTTCAGATATCATAATTTGAGGTCCCATACATAACAAATGCATAGATGTTTCATTGTGCACATTCCGTTTATTTGGATTTCCATCTCTACCGAAAAGAAAAGTCCTAAAATGGTAAAGAAAAAAATGAAAACCAGCGTCTCGTCTTGAAATAAGAACACTCACAGAAGATAAATTTAAAAGATAAACTTACTTCTAAGCTGTTAATAAAATGTCTACTGAAGCTTTTTTCAAAATAAGCTATATGACTAATTCTTACGCTTACTAAAAACTCCATTCTAGAACAAAATACTAAGAGAAAGAAGGGTGAGTATCTTTATGGTATTTGCTAATAAGAGAAGGGGGATAGAAGAAAAAAGAAAAGGGAGGAATAATAAAGGAGAAATGAAGAAAAAAGGAAGGGGCAGAGGGAGGAAAGGAACAGAAAGGGCCACATGAGATTCATATGTCACTCACACGAATGCCTGAGTGTACATTATTAAACATTCCACACCAACTTTTATTTTCTTCTCTTTATTGTTCTGCCCTATTTCTTAGTTACATCTTTACTTAATAAGGACAGTGACAATCAATATAAGCACCAGAAGTAGTATATAAGTCTAGGACTAACTTAAATCTAGAAAAAAATTTTCTCTAACAGTCACTGGCTAGTACTACTTACACAGTGTAATACTTTTTGAGGGGGATAAGTTGTGGTCAGTTCTAGAAGACCAAGATTTAATTCCAAAGTGGGTAGCCTTTACCAATGATAGGTTTAGGTGAGCTCCCTTAACTAATGCCAAACCTAGATCTGACAGTTATGCCTAGCTCCCTAATACATCCTTGAACTAGGATCATAGGATTAATAGTTGAGCCAATTCAGTGGCTATAAGATACTGGAAAATGAATTGGGAAAAAAAAAACCTGCTATAATACAGTCAGCCTATACTAGAAAACGCACATATACATTATGAAATGGGAATATAACTCCCGTATCTGAAGATGAGTGCCTACATTTACTGTGGAGGGCTGGTATCATTTGCATTTCTATGTCCAAGTACGGAACAGCAAGGGGAAGGCAGCGGAGCCAAACTCTAACCCCTAGTTAAATTTGGATTGCTTTCAGGTTAGTTTTAGATTAAACATATGGGTCTGACAGAAAAAACTGACAATAAAGAAGGTAGGATGGACTCTACAATTTGAATGAGATAGCCAAGCTGGAAAGCTCTTAGGAGAAAAAGGTTAAGTTGGAGGTCCTAAGGCAGAAGATCCCAGACAACTCTGGACTTTTCCTGTTCTTATCATTCAGGAGTCTAGAGAGCTCATCTGTAGAGCCCTTCAAAAACAGTCTATTAGGGTTTTAACACTACACTGATTTGAACTGTCCTGAAACTGGACATGGTGTTGCTGGAGCAGGAACAAATAAATTACCATTACTTGTAATAAACTATGTCAGTTCCTCATACCTCAACTCTTCCCACTGGGAAATTGAAATTAGAGCCAGATCAGACATTACTCTATATGTACCGGGGTCTGCACTATAGGTGAGTATGGTAGGCAGAATAAGGTCCCCACCCCAAAAAGATCCATGTCTTAATCCCTGGAACCCAAGAATATGTTACCTTATACTTTAGCGGTGTGATTAAGTTGAGGTTCTTAACATGGAAAATTAGCCTGGATTAACCAAGTGAACCCAATGCAATCACAAGCCCCTTTAAGAGGAAGACAGGAGGGTCAAGAGTCAAAGAGAGATTGGAAGATGGAAGGAAGCTAAGATGTTTCTTTTAAAGATGGAGGAAGGACCCACAAGCCAAAAAGTGCAAGCAGTTTAGGAAGCTGGAAAAGGAAGGAAGGGATTGATTCTACCCTAGAACATCCAGAAGGAATGCAGCCCTGCTAACACCTTGAGTTTAGTCCAATAGAATACTTCAGACTTCTGATCTTTAGAGCTTTGATATAATAAATTTGTGTTAAGTTTTTTTTTTTTTTTTTTTAAGCTTGTGGTACTTTGTCACAGCAGTAATAGCAAGTTAATACAGCAAGGAGCCCTGAAAATAAGATTCTGGAAGGGTTATATAGCAGACTCCTCCCGTCTGAAGGCAGGGTGGAAAAGCCTATCCTTGAGTGTAAACAAAAGAATCTAGGGAAGATCTTGTGTATATCTCTCAGGGGATGAAAAGACTAGCATCTGAGTTTTACGACATAGGGAATGTCTCCATGGTCTCAGGTCTTACCCACTCCTCATCCCCCTTCAAATGTAAACATCTGTCTCCTGGGAGGTAAATGTCTCTGGAGTTCTCAATCTCTACTAGTCATAGTTTAATTTCCAAAGCTTGTCTGTTAGCCCAGGTCCCAAGTTTCAGTAAAATTTCCTCAGAAAGCCCTACTTGTACATATTTTCTCTACAGTCCAACATGGCCTTTATGGCCTTCTAATCCTCACAGTACATATGTAGGTTCTTCATTGCTTGCTCTGCTGTTTGGTTTCCCAGAAACTAACAGAGACTATCTAAAGAAACCCAGTCCTATTTAGAAGCCTCTTTACACTATGTTCCTTCCTCCAGTTTGGTCACTCCCTTGTCTTCATACAGCATCTGAATTATATAACTCATTACACTGCATCATAGTTACTTTCTTACACATCTGTTTCTGTCTACCACTTAGTTCATAGGCTTCTAAGGCAGGGTCTATATCCCATTCTTTCTGAAATCCTCACCATACTGTCAGACACACCAATTTCTTGCTATAACTTTGACAGATGAACTGAATGTATATTACTCTTCTGACCTAGATTGGTGATATAACATTGGAGATCTCTTAAGACAACACTCTAGATCTCTCAAGACAGCAGTGTAGTAAGTCAAGAAATGACCAAGAACATGGCATCTAGTACAGATTGTCAGGCTCTAATCCCAATTCTGTCACTCTATGTGGTATTGGGCAAATTACATAATAAATAGCTCATTAACAACTAATACATGGTTCATCTCCTTCAACCATATAAACCTACTTCTGAGAACTTATCCTAAAGGAAATAATGTGAAAGAAATAAAAATTGTGAGGTGCCTGGGTGGCTCAGCTGGTTAAGTGTCCAACTCTTGATTTTGGCTCAGGTCATGGTCCCAGCCAGGGTTGTGGGTCTGAGCCCCATGTCGGGCTCCTCCCTCAGCAGGGAGTCTGCTGGAGATTTTCTCCCCCTCTGCCCCCCAACTCTGTACACACTCTCTAAAATAAATAAGTCTTTAAAAAAATAAAAATCTATAGGAACAATGACATTCAATACAGTGTTACTTTAAAAAAAGTTAGGAATCAGTTAAATGTCTGGTTTATAGGAGAAATGGGAAATAAATCATAGTATATCTTAAAATAAAAAATTATAAAGTTATTACAAAGTCTATCTACGAATGTTTATAGTTCAAAGTATAAAATAAATAATTATAAAGTCATTACAAAGTCTCTGAATGTTACAGCTTAAACGAGAAGGGAACACAAAATAATGCTAACAGTTGTTTAAAAGAGGCAGTAACATGGGCAGTTTTGTTTGTTTATATGATCATATTGTTGCTTAACAATTTAAAAAAAAAATGAAAACATACATACAATATTTTGCCCGTGTCAACAACTGATGATAATATGTATTTATAATGGTTGAATTAATAGTGGAATTGTAGTGGATAACTAAAATTAAAATGATATTCTAAAAATGTGTTCAAAATTAAAACCTTTACTAGGAGGCATTAAATTAAGAAAATAATTTCATTTTCTTAAAAATTTAATTTAGGAAGAAATTATTAAAATTAATTCAGATTCTGTAAGATTCTGCTTAAACCACTTTTATCCAGCCCTTTCTGTTCCCATTTCCGATATATCATTTTTTCTCTTTCTGTTTGTTCAGGAGATCTCAGGTCATTTACACCACAGGATTCAATGCAAGTTGGACAAATGTCAGATGATACAGAGAGATCTCTTTCTCGTATTAAACATTTCTAGATCATCCCCAATACAGAGAAGAGATAGATAATTTTGCAGCTGACAGATTTGACAGTTGACAAATTTGCAGTTGACAGTTTGGGTAACTGTCCAAACTGCCAGACTCTGATTAATCAAACAAAAAAGTTTACTATCTTCAAGTTAAAATATTAAAATAGCTTCTTTATATGTATTTACTCAGGTAAGATCCTTAAATTTATTGGACATAGTACCACACCTAAATACTCTGTGCTAATATTATAAAAGTGGATATTCTAATTTTATTCATTCACATTACTACTTTTCTATCACCTATTTATTTATTTATTTATTTATTTTTTAAAGATTTTATTTATTTATTTGACAGAGATCACAAGTAGGCAGAGAGGCAGGCAGAGAGAGAGAGAAGCAGGCTACCTGCTGAGCAGAGAGCCCGATTCGGGGCTCAATCCCAGGACCTGAGATCATTACCTGAGCTGAAGGCAGAGGCTCAACCCACTGAGCCACCCAGGTACCCCTCTATCCCCTATTTAATATCAAAAGTAGTCTTCCTTAATGTACATGAATGCATAATGGAATAATAACTAGTTGATATGTAAGTTTTAGGTAGACCCCTCTCTGTAACAATGTCAGTAATTATGAAGTGTATTTTACTACTTGCACAGGTTAATTCTGGAATAGGTACAAAAGATAACTATTAGAGAGGTGGAATAAGAAAAACATTAACCTGGAAAAAAAAAATCCCTTTCATTTGACCCTACTAACCCATTCAGGAGCCATTTGTTTTTCTAGATTCTTTATTGTTAATTCCCAAATGGCCAGTTTATCACTGTTACCTCTATTTCTTCTATAATCTCCACTTTCGAATGACTCAATGCTTATCACAGCACTGAAATAGCACTCTTCACATCCCCAGGAAATTTCCTAACGGCTAAATTCATCATCACTATCCTTAACTTTTGCTTTTAACCTGAAATAGTTGACTATTCATTTTTTTTTAAAGATTTTATCTTCGATAGAGTGAGCCACCAATCAGGATGTGGGGGAGAGGGGAGGTGCAGAGGGAGTGGGAGATAAGCTCCCTGAGCAGGGAGCCCAACACAGGTTCTGGGATCATGACCTGAGCCAAAGGCAGATACTTAATCAACTCAATCACCCAGGTGCCCCTGACTATCCATTTATATCCTGATCTTTCTATTACCTTGGTTTCCATAAGTATATACCTTCTCAAATATCTCTCTCTCTTTTTTTTTTTTTTTTTTTTAAAGCACAGTTAGTTTCTTTTTACCCATGGTAGCAGCTCCACTTCCTAACCCCTTACTGGAAGAAAATTCAGTTCTGAGTCCATTTTCCTCTTCGTACACATTCCCTCCTTTTAGAGAGCAAATCTATTCTCACAGCCATCTGCCTATCTTTCATTGGTTTTTATGAAGGTACTTTGTAAACTATAAAGTATTAACAGAATCCAAATGATAGACAATGGTGGTGGAATCATGATTCTCTTAAAGGGCTTCTATTATTACTTCTGTGATAATTGTTAATGCTCTATCACCCTGTCTGAGTTCTCATCTGAACTCTAGACCATATTCTAACTCATTATAGGCCCCCTTCCCTTGCATATTCCACTATCATCTCCTATTCAACTGAGCTCCCTCCAAAATAAGTCTATCTGCCAGAGCCTCAATTTCTTGCCATTAACACTCTTATTCTCTCAGTCACTAATACATACATATATCTTCAGTTTCATTTAAATATTCACTTTCATGCAACAAGTACTGGAGTTGTTATTTGGCAGGTACTATTCTAAAACTTGGGCATATTGTGAAGAAAACAAATCAAGTCCATGTCCTATGGAGTCTGCAGGCTAGGAGGGGTAGGAGAGGAGAACTTCAATCCATTTAACCCATTAAAAGAACTTGGTAACTCCTAAAATGAAAGAGTAAAAAATAGAAATAAAAAATTAGAAACTCCATTACTTCTCAAAGCTTGATATTAACGTATGTTCTAATGAAGGTTTTATATTTTATTTCCAATGAAGCAAAAGAAGCTACTCTGTAAAACTTAATGAATATGTATTATAATTCCCATTTTATTTATTTATTTTTAGAGATTTTATTATTTATTTGCCAGAGGGAGAGAGAGAGAGGGAGAGTGAGCATAAGCAGGGGGAATGGCAGGAAGAGAGAAAAGCGGACTCCCTGCCGAGCATGGAGCCCAATGTGGGAAGTGATCCCCAGGACTCTGGGATCATGACCTGAGGCAAAGTCAGATGCTTAACTGACTGAGCCACCCAGGTGTCCCTGTAATTCCCATTTTATACATGACTTTCCAGGAGATATAACTAAAAAGTATCCCAACCAGGACACACTGACTGCAAAATTTAAGTCTTCTTGCTACATTAAATAATAACTATTTATGAATATGGATTTAGTTTCTTATGAGGGAGGCACTGTGGTATGATATAATATAAATAAACAGCATTTGGGTTCCAAGAGATATGGATGCAAACTAGCTGCTGAACTGTAAACTATTTTTACCATATTATCCTGCCTAACAAGAGAGGAGAGTTATGCCTGTTGGTTGTCGGTACCACTAAGTTAAAGGAAATGGTGATAAAATCAAGGTCTTATTCCATATGGAGGTTTTACTCTATGGCCACTAGGTCACTGACTAAGTATATATATACCTGTGTCTATCCATATATTTCATGCATTAGGAATCTAGCCAAGGTGAGCAAGGGACTATACTGAAGCCAGGAGACACGTACCTGAGATTAAATGAGGCATCATAAGAAAATAATGGCCATCAGTTTTGTTAGAAAGTCTAGCAAGGTTAAATACAGTGAAATATTTGAAGCTATCTAAAACACAAATAATTAAAACAGACTTGCTATTTTATTTAATGCTGATGAATACACGCTATTTACCCTTATTCTACATGACAGTGTTAAGAAGAATAATTTCTTGGAGGACCTGGATGGTTCCATTGGTTAAGCGTCTGACTCTTGGTTTCACCTCAGGTCGTGATCTCGGGGTCATGAGATCGAGTTCCACCTAGGCTGCCTGCTCACAGTGGAGTCTTCCCCTTTTCCCTCTCCCTTTGCTCCTCCCCAGCTCTCATTTGCTCTCTGTCTCTCAAACAAACAAATAAATAAATAAGTAAAATCTTTAAAAAGGGGGGAGTAATTTCTTAATTCAAAAAGCAACTAAACATTTAATAATTTATGATTTTAACTAAATTTTTTTTAAAACAAAAAAAAAATCAGTTTAAGGAAATCAGAGTTGCTTAACCTTAGGAAAGGAGAACAATAATTTCTGATTCTAGCATATGATGTTAAAGGCTTTACTAATGAAATTATGAGCCACTGATCTCTCCAGACAATTAAGGAAATAAAGAAGAAAATACCCAAAAACTTTAGGCTGAAATGAAACATATAAAGTTAAGTAAAATACATATGGCCAAATTATAAAAGTATTCCAAACTTGTAACTAAAGAGAATATATGTCATCTTTTCTATAGGTCTTTACTTATTCAATAAAATGATAACCACATGACAGAGAAAGACAGATATATTCCTGCCTTGAAGAGTCAAGAATATTGACCAAATCAGCAGCTCTTAAATTTTTTGGTCACAGGTTTCTTACACTTTAACAATCAGTTAAGTTTCCTAAGAGCTTTTGTTTATGTGGGTTATATATATTTATGTTTATATTAAAAATTAAAACAGACATTTAAAAATACTTATTCATAAAAAAGCCATTATATATTAAATAATCTTGACATTAAAATGAAAAAAAAACTATACTTATAAACAAAAATTAAGTGAGAGGAATGGCACTATTTTACACATTTATAAATTTCTTTTCAGGTCGAGCTAACAGAAGACAAATTCTCATAGCATTCTATCTGTTGTGATGTGTCGTTTTGGTTCAAAGAATATGAGAAAAATCTAGTCTCTATATAGTTAGAAAAAGGACCAGTATTCTAAAATACCTTTTCTAAAATTAGTATTCTAAAGTGCCTGAATATTCATATTTGATACTATACCAAAAATTCAACAAGTGGCCATTTCTTGTGTTACTTGCAATGTAAAATCTGAAATCAAACCAATGAACTTTTTTCGTACTATACTTGTTGGGTCCCCCAATAATGGGTCCCCCAATAACGGCTCCGTGATTAAAGGAGTGAGACTGATACAAAGCGAAGGTCAAGCAAAGCTTTATTTCACGCCAATCAAACCGACCGTCAAATAGACCGGTCCAGGCTGCCCCTTACAGAGAGGGCGACCCCTCTGTTTCACATACTAACTTTTATAGAGCAAAGGCCATGCGGTCAGGCCTGGCCACACACAGGTGGCCAATGAAATTCTAACTCACAAAGAAAGTTGCACAGTCATGCTAGGTGACCAACTGAATTACAATTTACCCTAGTAGACATTTGAACCAGCCTATCACCTTGGTCAGAATTGGAGCCCAAAAGGTGCCCAAAGGGCAAGGCCCATACTCCTTTGGTAGCTAGGGAGACAGTATGCACCCCCACTGATTGAATACCTCCACCTGGCCTGACCCATCCTTTTACTTGGACTTTGTTACCTGGGACTGGTTTCCGGGACTTGTTTTTTTAAGTAAGTTGGGGGGCGGGGGCAGAGTCTATTTAAGTTTTATAACAAAATGGCAGTTCAACCCGGGTGGGGCTGCTCTGGCTGAATAGGCCCTTACATACTCAATGATGGAGATTAATTAAAAACAGTAAGTTTAAGTAAAAGAAATAACTTTTACTGCTTCAATAAGGACATTTTTAAGTGAAACTGGCTTTTTTTTTTAAAAACTGCAAGTGGCCAGCCGTGATGAATATAATGATTACTACGAAGGTTGGATACCAGGTTTTAATTCATCTACAGGCATCAGCAGTTTTATTTCCCATTTATTTTGCACTTTCACTGCAAATGTCAACACAGTGAAAAAGGCGAATAATACTTTAGTATTAGTACAAAAATAGATTTGACCTCGTGTAACTCTTAAAAGCATCTCAGGATCTAAGAGTCCTCCGACATACTTTAAGAATCACTGTGTTAGGGGTGCCTGGGTGGCTCAGTGGGTTAAAGACTCTGCCTTCAGCTCAGATCATCATCTCAGGGTCCTGGGATTGAGCCCCACATCAGGCTCTCTGCTCAGTGCGGAGCCTGCTTACCCCCCAACCCCTGACCCTGCGTCTCTCTGCCTGCCTCTCTGCCTACTTGTGATCTCTCTGTCAAATAAATAAATAAAATCTTTCCAAAAAAATACTATATTTTACTTTAGTAATCCAAGCAAGTTTTAATTAATCATAAGACTTGATACTAAATATTATAGTAGTTCAATATTAGGAAGCTAAAGCAATACAACAGTTCTGTAATCTCACTGACAATACTCAGCTTTAACCAAAGCTGTAATGGTTTAAGTATTCAATAGTTAATCTATTGAGAACATTACTATGTGTCTAGAATTGTATTTACAATCTTTATAATCGAATGGAGAAGATGAGTTTAGCAATAATAAGATGGTTTAAAATAAGATGGTTTAAAATCCAAGTTGCAGGAATTTCAGAAAACAAAAAACCCCCCTGCAGGTCAGAGTATTTGTAGGTAAATTCATGAGAAGAAAGGAGACATTTGAGAATCAAAGAGTAACAGGAATAAAAGCTATCAGGGTGGCCATTTCTAAAGGTGGGGAGAGCACAAAGGAAGTCAGTCAACAAGTGTCACTGATAAAAGCTTGTTAAGAAAGTAATGAGAAATTAGGCTGACTGGGTAAAATGAGGGCAAGGTCAAGGGAGCTTTAGAAGTCAAACAGAGTAATACAGACAAAAGGGTATTGTTACAGTTTTGCCATGATAGAAAAAATATTAAAAAGGATATAACTGAGGGCGCCTGGGTGGCTCAGTGGGTTAAAGCCTCTGCTTTGGCTCAGGTCATGATCCCAGAGTCCTGGGATTGAGCCCGGCATCATAGGGCTCTCTGCTCAGCAGGGAGCCTGCTTCTCTCTCTCTCTGCCTTCCTCTCTGCCTACTTGTGATCTCTGTCAAATAAATAAATAAAATCTTTTTTTTAAAAAAAGGATATAACTGAGCAAGATTAATCTGGACATGAGATTATGAGAGGAAAAGACTTGGAAAAAGAACATTTAGGAATCAGATATTTTCCACATTGGGAGGACAGGTTGATAAGGGTGAGCTAAGCTTGGGGCAATGGGAATGGAAAGACGTGAACTCTAGAGATAAAACTTAGTGAACTTTCTATTAGTAGCAGGTGAGGTAAAGAAGAGTAAGTCAAGGATTATCTGAATATATTTAGGGTTACAGAAATGAGAAGCAGTAACATTATTGAGTACATACTGTATCCTAGGCAACATGATAGACATATAACACATTAATTAATTGTCCCACAAGCTGTATGTAATAGATATCTATTTTACAGATAAAGGAACTTAAGCCCAGAGTGATGAAATAACTTGCCTTGCTAATAAGTGGCTTAGGCAGGCCTGACACATAGGTTTATCAGACCAAAGAGATATGAGGCTATCACAGTAGTAACAAAACCTAAAGCCTACAGTCATCTGCCTGGGCAATTAGTTTTGTCATTTGTAAGCTGCTAGAGATCTGACAAGTTGCTTAATTTTCCATGCTTCAGTTTTCTCACCTCTAAAATGCAGATAGCAAACTACCTCACAGAGTTCTAATGAGGATTAAATGAGATAATGCACATAGACACTGTTAATACTGCCTAGAAAACAGTAAGCACTCATATAATGTATTATGCCTCATGTATTGTGCCTCAGCACAATATGTTAGTGTCATTAACACAGGGAAAAGCCAAAAATATAAAATTTCAAACAAGATGAATTGGTGGTGGCTTCGAAGTAGGTATCTTTAGAGAAATGGAAACAAAAACTAAATGCAAAAAGGAGAGGTTATGGAAATACCCACTAAGCCAAGAAATACCAACTTTAGTTTTAAGAGGTTACAGAGATGCCTACTTGATAATGGGTCTGGACAACTTAAACTCACTCAAGGAATTTCTCTCATTCACAAATCCTCATCATAAATATTTCCTTGTGCGACAATTTCATAAAACTTTTATTTACTTTGTATAGGATACTATGCTAGATGCTAGAAGTACAAAGAAGGTACAATTTTTAAGAAGTAGTAATTTAGGTAGAGAGAAGAAATACAAAATTATAAAGCACAATGATATAGCAGTATATATCAAATAAGTAATACATACAAACAAAAAAAGCCACAGAAGTTAAAAAAGAAAAGACTGAGGTTCCTTTGGATTGTTACTGGCTAAGGAGACAGACAAATCCTGCTCAGGGCCTTGAAGGAAGGGTAGGACAGATAAAGAGAAAGCTGAGAGGAGTGGGGGAGGGGACTCCTGGCAGGGAGAGCAGCATGCACACAGCAAACAGAGCATCATAACATGTTTCAAGGAAACCAAAAGGAGCAGCTTGATTTGGACAATTTATATTAAAAGAAATACAAAAAAGGGCCAAACTTTATCAAGTTCTAAAGAGCTTTGAATACTGCTTTATCAATTTTATTTCACTATGTAATCTTTCGGCATCAGACTGTTATAGCTGCATAATCTACTCCTTAAAACACTTAATCTGTTTTAGAACTACTACCCTCTGCTTCTCTCATTTTATAAGGTAGCAAATATAAAATTTAATTCTCATGTAATGAGGTAAGAATCTTCATATAAGCATGTTTGCCGTCAACTAATGCTTTCTTGTTAGATTTTAAGTTTTCTCAGTATTTTCGATTTTAAGAAAATGTTTTGCTTTTTGAAGCCTTTTCAAGTAACTAAAGCCCATTAAAAGATAGGAAACTCAAACTCAATCATGACTAGATAAGGCAAATACATCTGTTTTTTCAAGTTAACTAGCTAATCAAAACTGAAAATTTTGCTCTAAGTACCATTTCCTGCAATTGTTGGATAGCTGATAAGTGCTTTTCTTGAATTCAAATGCTGTAAATTAAACACTGAACTATTATCAAGATATCATACTACGAAACATTGAGGATCAAAATGTATTTACAGCCACAAGAATATGTGATCCAATCTATTAAAACTTTTGGTCTGATTTAGGCATAAAAAAAAAAAAAAAAAGAAACATACTGAATAATTCACTGGGGCGCCTGGGTGGCAAAGTCGGGTAAGCATCTGAATCTTGGTTTTGGCTCATGTTGTGATCTCAGGTTGTGAGACAGAGTCCCATGTTGGGTTTGGCAGTAGGCAGAGCATGCTTGAGTTTCTGAGCACCCTAACCGCCCCTGCCCCTTGAACTCTCTCTAAAATAAATAAATTAAATAAACAAAATAAACCTTAAAAAAAAAAAAAAGGAAGTTTGATTCACTACAATATAACATGCACGTATGTATGTGTTTTCCAAAATCAAGGATTTTTTTCCTTTCACTAATTTATCATTAATTGGTTTACAGTAATACTTACCCTAGTATTCTATTCATTCCGTGTCTAGCAGCATAGTGTAATGGAGTATTGTGCTGGTAGGGCTCCCCGTAAGATGTATTTGGATCAAGGGATTCTTTCAGCTGAGGGTTGTTTTCATAAATTTGGCAGGCCAGGTTTTCGTCACCATTGATGAGTGCTTTACGGAATTTGGTGGTTGTATTTCCCATGTTTTCTTTTGTTTTTTTCTGATAGGCTGTGGCACTTTTTTCCTTCCTCCTTCAGCCACTTCTTGAATGTTTCTGCAACATGTTTCACATTCTAATGGGAAAAAATATTATCAAATTAGATTGTAAAACATAAGTTACAAAGCAGTATCCTAAATAAACAATAACACAATTACGAACACTAAAAAAACCTAGGAAGCATACTAAAGGAGCAAACTAAATTACATTTTACCAAATTTATCTTAATAGAAAAAACACCTCAAATTTTTAACATTGCCCAAATCAACTTCTTGTTAAACTAACATTTACCCACACAGAAACTGTTAAGGTTTCACGGGCGGCACACTGTACTATGAAACTTACCTACATATATGAGCCCTTCAATTTTCCTTTTCACATTGGCAGGAAATAACGACTTAATTTTATGGTTGAATACACTTAAATCTCTGTATAAATTATGTATAAAATAGACTCAGCCAATTTGGGGGCGTGCAAAATGTAGGAAATTTTGCTCACATATGAACTTCAGAATAGGTGTTAAGTTACAGTTAAAAAAAAACAAACCACAATCCTTGGCTAGTATGTTCAATAATAAAGGCCACTTTCGCTCCATTCCAATAAATGTTTCTGAATCTACTCTTGAACTATGATCGAAATTAGTGATAAAGGAAATAGCATATGTGAAGGCAGGTATGAAATAAAAGGACTATTCAAGGAATGGTAAGTACACATGGAGCTCAGGATCTCTAGTTTTGAAATAACAGAAGATAAAACTGAAAATACGTTGGGGCCACTTAGAAACTTATACTTTTATCTGTAAAGAATGGATAATTAAAGGATTTTATGCATGGCAGTGACAGAATAATTTTATGCTTCTGAAAATTAACCATTTGGACAGCATGGAAGACAGGAGGGAGGAAAAGATAGAGGCAGAATACAACAGTCCATCATGATATCTAATTAACTCAGCGGCAGGATGGACATTAAAACACAGCTTATTTAAGAAAATGGCTGAGGGGCGCCTGGGTGGCTCAGTTGGTTGAGCGACTGCCTTCAGCTCAGGTCATGATCCTGGAGTCCCGGGATCCAGTCCCGCATCGGGCTCCCAGCTCACGGGGAGTCTGCTTCTCCCTCTGACCTTCTCCTTGCTCATGCTCTCTCTCACTGTCTCTCTCTCAAATAAATAAATATTAAAAAAAAAAAAAGAAAACAGCTGAAAATAATATATACTTTTTCAACACAAGTTTTATATGGGGTAGTAACAGTTTCAACAGAATACAAATTAACAGGCTGAACAACAAATGAGTTGGTTTTTTAAGTTTCCTATAAAAAAGAGTTTCTCATCCTTCCTTGGCTATACACTGATTAACCTGGAAAACTTCAAAGAGTCCCATTAGCCAAGCTACACTCCAGGGTAATTAAATCCATTTCCAGGGAGTGGCACAAGGGCACCGGTATTTCAGCAACTTGGGTGATTTCAATGTGCACACACCACTATAAAACCCTTGTAACTCCCTCTTGGCAAATGGTTATATCTGAGTATGGAGATAAAGGTGAACAGGCAGGGAAAGACATCTGCTAAACCTATTTTAGAGACAGGTGTTAACTACTGACTTATAAGAGCAGTATTTTCTGGCCCACATCTATACTTAATGAGGTCACCATTTCAGTCTTTTAAGGGCTCTTTGTTACTGACATTTTTACCTTAAATATGCAATACCTACGCATAGTAGAATGAGTAAAGAAAGACAAAAGATAACTGGAAGATAATCATAGTTATCATTTTGACAAATAACCACCCTATTTATAATGTATATAAATATGTTTTATACATCATATATACAGTATAAGTATGTATACATATAAATGGATCACTACATAATTTAAAATTTTTTTATTTAATTTTTCAGACGGTTGCTCAATCTTTGAGTACTATTCCTTCATCATTTCATCTAGAATGAGAGAAGAAAATCCTTCCCTCTGACACTTACTTACACTCATCGTAGTATATGAAAGACACTTTTGGGATTTTTCAGGGACAACCTAGATTTTTTTTTCTTTTGTTTTTTAAAGGATCTAGGAGTCATCTGTTTATTCTCAGTGAAATAATCTTTGTTCTGTAGAAATGCATTAAGTATTTTAAGGATTTGTTATTCTTAATAAGAACTCCATTCAGTTTATTGTATATTTCAACCTATAACCAAATACAAAATATATCATGTAAATTCTAAAGGGTCTTTCCTAAGGATTTGAAAACTTACAGTTGTTTGGTCTTATGTTTCTTCCCTGTTCGATTGTACCTCAAATGATAAAACATTTTTGGAGTTTTGGATCAGATTAATAAAGAACATTTTCTTTGAATTGCATTGTACTTTAGCAAATGTTGTATAAGAAAAGTAAATTCTATACAAAATGTGAAAAAATATGGAAAAATTAATGATATCTTGGGTTATTTATTTAAAATAACAAGATACTTTAAAAAAATCAATAACACTCTGGGGTGCCTGGGTAGCTCAGTCAGATAAGTGTCTGCCTTTGGCTCAGGTCATAATCCTAGGACCCTGGGGCCAAGTCTGCATTGGGCTCCCTACTCAGCAGGGAGAGTCTGCTTCTTCTACTGACTGATAACTTGTGCTCTCTCCCCCCGTTTGTGCTCTCTCTCTCTCTCACAAATAAATAAAATCTTTTTAAAAATCAATAATACTCTAAATGTGCATTAAACATTACTGTCACTCATGGTGAAAAGCATAATGGCATCTAGAAACCTTTTTGTGGTTCTCAGTTATTTTCAAGTCTGTTTCATTTTTAAAATTTGAGTTTAATAAGCCTGAAAGTCAGCAGGAAATGCATCATTTAAAAGTCATAGCTCCATTCCCTCAGATTATTCTCACAAGTCTTACCTAGAAATTTGCCAGATGTGTTCTTTAACTTTTTCATAGCCACAGTTAGTAAAACCTGAAGTGACTGTTCCCTCTTTGTTTGAATCAAACTCTTAAGTACTATTTCCTCAATTTTATTTTATTTTATTTTTTTAAATATTTTATTTATTTATTTGACAGAGAGATCACAAGTAGGCAGAGAGGCAGGCAGAGAGAGAGAGAGGGAAGTAGGCTCCCCGCTGAGCAGAGAGCCCGATGCGGGGCTCGATCCCAGGACCCTGGGATCATGACCCAAGTTGAAGGCAGAGGCTTAACCCACTGAGCCACCCAGGCGCCCCTATTTCCTCAATTTTAAAATAAGTCTCTAAGTATAGAGCTTCATAAGACAGGTGAAGGATTATCAAAGAGGTGAAAATAATTCCTTATTTAGGGCCTTTAAGTTTTACAAGAAAATCTAGGCAAAATTTCATCATCTTTCAGTGGTAAAATATAGCACTCAATAAGTTATTTAATGAAAAAAGTAAGAAAAATATAGCTTATCAGTGGACTCTAGAAAGCTTTCCTTAATTTCTGATTAACTTTTAATTGTGAAGGGCTCTATAACACTTGCTTTAAATTGTTCTCTCAACTTACTTCCCTTTCCACAGGTTAATAATCTGCAACAAAACTTCAGTGCACCTAAATTAATAAACTACTCCCAGAAATCTTTTATAGAATATAAAGTTTTTCAGAAATAACTTGCTCTTAGCTTCTCTGTCTCCACAAAAGTAAATTATTTTTAAAGTCATAATTATGAACTGAAGTTGTTGATCTAAATGAAATAACTGGTTCTCACTCTTCATTTACCTAGAAGAAAACCCATTACACACATTGATTATCTACTTCTAATTCATCCCTCTGCAACTGTTTGCACTATTGATAAGAATAACAATTGTAAATCTACAACTAAACATCTCTTTAGAAGAGAAACAAGTAGAAATTCATTCAAACAGTAAGTCCCAAGACCACTCCACTTTAGGCTGAAATCAGAGAGATGTTCCTCAAGGAAGAAGATTCCTCTCTACATCTCTCTACATCTACAGAAATGTTCTAATGGTTACTGCACTAATACTTCGAGAAGAGGAGAGAATAGTTTAAAAACAGACTCTAAGAGAACTTTCAAAGCATAAGGTAAAAAAGAAAAGAGAAATAAGGATAGAAAGAAAAAAGCCAGGAAAAGTCTATATACTACAGCAGACAAAAACCAGGTGGGAAAGTCATATATTAAGCTATCAAGTCCGTTCATTCACGAATTCAACAAACACATTAATCTGAAATTATTTTCATTTGTCACTATGCATCAGAATCACCTGGAGAGGTGATTTCACCTAAGGACCAAAAGGCCAGAAAGAGAATTTTAAAAACCTCCCAGCTAATTATAACATGCAGGTCATACTTGAGGACCATGGGTTAGTTTTGAAACTATGCTAAGCCAAAGATTCTGGCAATCAGTGCAATGGCAAGGAGAAATGTAGGAGTTGGAAAGACTTGTGCTCAAATTCAAGTAACTTAACTTTTGATATGTTTCCTCATCTGTAAACCGGCAGTATTAATATCTACTTTCTTCAGTCAACAAATACAAAGAACAAACATAAATATCATTGCACCTATGGAATTTATATTCTGGTGGGGGTAAAGAGAAAAGCACTGTAAGGCTTTGATTTTATTCTGTGTGTAACAAGGAATGATTATAGGTTTGGAGCTACGTCTTTCTCAGGATTTAGCAATTTTAGAAAAATGCATTCATAGTTTATCCATGTTGATACATGAATCAATAGTTCATTCATTTTATTGCTGAGTTGCATTGCACTGCATGGATGTACCACTGATTTTTCACATATTAAAGGACATGTTGGTTGTTTCCAGTTTTTGAAAATTGTTAATAAAGCTATCATAACATTCACATACAAGTTTTATGTGAATGTATGCTTTAATTTCTCCTGGGCAAATATCCAAGAATGGAAATACTGGGATATGTGGTTAAGTGAGTTGTTTAACTTCATAAGAAATCACGAAACTGTTTTCCAGAGCAGATGTACCAACTCATTCCTATTGGCCATGTTAGAGTTGCTCTGTATCTCAGTTAGCATTTGGAATTAGCAGTTTTGGGGGAGTTTTTTCCCCCTTTTTGTTCTTTTGGTACCCATCCTAATGGAGGTATTGTGGTATCATATAATGGTTTTAATATCCATTTTCCTAATGATTAACAATATGGATCATGCTTTGATATGCTTATGTGCCATGAGTGTATCTTGATTATATATCTAAAATGTCTGTTTAGATCTTTTGACAATTCTTAAGATGGATTACTGTTGAATTTGAGTTCCTTATATATTCTATAAAAAAAAGTTCTATGTTAGAAATGTGATTTGAAATATTTCTTCTAGTCTGTAGCTTCTCTTTTCAGTCTCTTAACAGTGTTCACAGGCCAAAAGTCTTAAATTTTGATGAAGTAAAATTTATCATTTTTTTCCTTTTATGGACTGTGCTTTTGGAGTCATATGTAAAACTCTGCCTAACTCATGTCACAGGGATTTTCCAATATATATTCTCTTGGAAGTTTTTTTAGTTTTAGGTTCCCCATTTAAGTCCATGATCCATTGTGAATTAATTTCTATATAAGGTTGAGGTATGGATTGAGGTTATTATGTTTTACAGACAGACATTCAATAGTTCCAGCCCCATTTATTGAGTGTCCTTTCTCCACTGAATTGCCTTTGTACCTTTACCAAAAACCAACTGAGTAGCAAAGTGAATTCAACAATGGATTAAAAGGATCATATACCACAATCAAATGGGATTTACTCCAGAGATGCAATGGTGGTTCGACATCTACCAAAGTGATACACCACATAAACAAAATTAAAGATAAAAATCATATGATCATCCCAATAGATGCAAAAAAAGTATGCGATAAAATTCAACATCTGGTCATGAGAGAAACTCTAACAAAGTGGGTAGAGAGAGAACATACCTCAACACAAGGCCTTACATGAAATGTCTACAGCTACCATCATATTCAGTAATGAAAAGATGAAAGCTTTCCCTCTAGATTCAGGAAAAAGACAAGAATGTACACTCTTGGCCACTTTTATTCAACATAATTTTGGAAGCCCTGGCCAAAGCAATTAGGCAAGAAAAAGAAAGAAAAGACCCAAATTTTTTAAAAAAGGAGTAAAACTGTCACTATATTTGCAGATGATAAGATACTTTATATAGAAAATCCTGAAGACTTTGCCAAAAACTATTCAAATAAATGAATTCAGTAAAACAGCAGGATACAAAATCAATATATAAAAATCTGTTCTCTTTCTATAAACTAATAATGAACTATCAGAAAGAGAAATTAAGAGAACAATTCCATTCACAACTACATCAAAAAGAATAAAATACCTAGGAATAAATTTAACTGAGGAGGTGAAAGATCTATACACTGAAAAATATAAGACACTGAAGAAAGAAATTGAAGATGGAAATAAATGGAAAGATATTCTATGCTCATGGATCAGAAGAATTAATATTGTTAAAATATCTGTATGACCCAAAGTAATCTACAGGTTCAGTACAATCCCTATAAAAATTCCAATGGCATTTTTCACAGAAACAGAAGAATCCTAAACTTTGTATGGAACCACAAAAGACCAAAGATAGCTAAAACCATCTTGAGAAAAAAGAACAAAACTGGAGGCATCATACTTCTTGATTTCAAGCTATATTACAAAGCTACATAATCAGAACAGTATGGAATGGGCATTAAAAGCAGACACACAGATCAATGGAACAGAATAGAGAGCCCAGGAAATAAGAGAGCCCATGCAAATATGGTCAATTAATTTATGACAAAGAACCCAAGAATATATCATCCGGAAAATACAGTCTCTTTAATAAATGGTGTTGGGAACACTGGACAGCCACATGCAAAAGAATAAGACTAGATCACTCTACACAAAAAATTAACTGAAAATGGATTATAGACATGAATGTAAAATCTGAAAACCACAAAACTCCTAGAAGAAAACAGGTGGCAAACTCCTTGACATCACTTTCAACAATGATTTTTTGGCAAAGACACCAAAAGCAATAATAAACAAGAGGCATTAATATCAAACTTAACAGCTTCTACACAGCAAAGGAAACCATCAACTAAATGAAAAGGCAACCTACATAATGGAAGAAAATATTTGCAAATCATTTATCTGATAAGAGGCTAATATACAAAATATATAAATAATTCAGTCAACTCAATAACAAAAAAAAATCCAATCAAAAGATGGACAGAGATGGGGCACCTGGGTGGCTCAGCGGGTTGAAACCTCTGCCTTCAGCTCAGGTCATGATCCCGAGGTCTTGGGATCGAGCCCCGCATCGGGCTCTCTGCTCAGCAGGGAGCCTGCTTCCCTTCCTCTCTGCCTACTTGTGATCTCTCTCTGTCAAATAAATAAATAAAATCTTTAAAAAAAAAAAAAAAAGACGGACAGAGAATCTGGATAGACATTTTTCCAAAGACATTCAGATATAAGGCCAACAGGTGCATGAAAAGATGGTCACCATCACTAATCATCAGGGAAATGCAAAAAAAAGCCATAAAGAGACATCACCTCATATCTGTTAGAATAGCTATTATGAAAAAGAGAAGAAATAAGTGTTGGTGAGGATGTGAAGAAAAGGGAGCCCCTGTACACTACTGGTGGGAATGTATACTGATGTAGTCACTAGAGAAATCACTATGGTGGTTTCTCCAAAAATTAAAAATAGAACTACCATATGATCTAGCAATTCTAGGTGTTTACCCAAAAGAAAACAAAATCACTAACTTGAAAACATACATGCACCCCCATGCAGCACTATTTACAATAACCAAAATATGGAAACAATTGAAGTGTCCATCAATGGATGAATACATAAAGAAAATGTGCATCTATCTATATATCTATAATAGAATATTATTCAGCTATATAAAAAATGAAATCTTGGGGCACCTGGGTGGCTCAGGGGGTTAAAGCCTCTGCCTTCGGCTCAGGTCATGATCCCAGGGTCCTGGGATTGAGCCCTGCATCAGGCTCTCTGCTCAGCAGGGAGCCTGCTTCCCCCACCTCTCTTCTGCCTGCCTCTATGCCTACTTGTGATCTCTGTCAAATAAATAAATGAAATCTTTAAAAAAAAATGAAATCTTACCATTGGTGACAAATGGTTGGAACTTAAGGGCATTATGCTCAGTTGAACAAGTCAGACAAAGAAAGATACTATATGATCTCACTTATATGTGAAATCTTCAAAATCAACCAACCAAACAAAAACCACTAAGCTTATAGATATAGACAACAGACTGGTGAAACTAATATAATACTGTATTTCAAAAATACCTCAATTAAAAAAAAACAGTTGACTATATTTGTGTGCATCCAATTCTGGACTTTTTAAAAAAAAATTTTTTTAATTTGTTTATTTGTCAGAGAGAGAGGGAGAGAGAGCGAGCGAGCACAGGCAGACAGAGTGGCAGGCAGAGGCAGAGGGAGAAGCAGGCTCCCTGCCAAGCAAGGAGCCCGATGTGGGACTCAATCCCAGGACACTGGGATCATGACCTGAGCCGAAGGCAGCTGCTTAACCAACTGAGCCACCCAGGCGTCCCCAATTCTGGACTTTATTCTATTTCATTTTTCTGTGTGTCTCTCTTTTTTTTTTTTTTTTAAGATTTTATTTATTTATTTGACAGAGATCACAAGTAGGCAGAGAGGCAGACAGAAGAGAGATGGGGGAAGCAGGCTCCCGCTGAGCAGAGAGCCCTATGCAGGGCTCAATACCAGGACCCTGGGATCATGACCTGAGCTGAAGGCAGAGGCCTAACCCACTGAGCCACCCAGATGCCCCTCTGTGTATCTATTCTTTTAGCAATATTGTATTATCTTGATTACTGGAAGAACTGACATCTTTAACAATACTGAGTGTTCCAATCCATGCACATGGTATTTCTGTCAATTTACTTATGTCTACTTTGACTGATTTTTTTTTAGTCAGTGTTTTGTATGTTGGTTGTATCATACAAATGGCATACATATTTTGTTAGATACCTAAGTATTTATTTTTGAGGGGTGCTATTATTATAAATAGTACTATACAAAATTTTAAGTTCCTACTGTTCATTTCTAGTATATAGAAATACAACTGAATTCATATATTAGACCTTGTAAACTATGAATTTGCTAAATTCACTTATTCTAGAAGTTTTTTGGTAGATATTCTGGGATTGTCTAAAGTAGGCCCATGTCTTCTATGAATAGAGGCAGTTTTATTTCTTCCTTTACCATATACATGCCTTTTCTTTTTCTTGCTCTATATACTGGATAGACTGATTTTTTAGTTAGTGAAAGTTTAAGGAAAAATAGGATTATTTGTATACAATAAATAAATATCTCAGGGGAGATACTGAATAATCACAAAGTGAAAAGTGGCAATTTTACAATGAAGAAACATGGGGAATACCACTTTCACCATGTGATCAACACCACCAATAACATATTGACATCATTTTCCCTAACTTAGCACACTAAAAAAAAGCACTTTACTTCTGTAGTATTCTTATGAAAAGACACATAACACCCACCTAAATATGTGAAGGTACCAGATAAACTCAAATTGAGTGACATTCTACAAAATAACTGGCCAGTACTCTTCAAAAAAGTGTCAAGGCCATGAAAGACAAGAAGGGACTGTACAACTGTTCACAGATTAGGGGAGACTAAGGAAATGTGAGAACTAAATGCCACGTGGGATCTGAGATTGAATTTTAAGATTTTGTTTTATTTATTTATTTGAGAGACAGGGATCACAAGCAGGCAGAGAGAGAGAGGGGAAAGCAGGCTCCCTGCAGAGCGGAGAGCCCGACGTGGGGCTCGATCCCAGGATCCTGGGATCATGACCTGAGCTGAAGGCAGAGGCTTTAACCCACTGAGCCACTCAGGTGCCCCTGAGATTGAATTTTAGAACAGAAAACAAAGTCATAAACAGAAAACTGGTGAAAACCAAATAAAGTATATAGTTTAACTAATATCATACCAACGTTAATCTCTTAATTTTGATAACCGCAGCATGGTTAGGCAAGATGTTTACATTAGGGCAAGCTGGGTTAAGGATAGGCAGGAATTCCAGGTCCTACTTTTTTTTTTTTTTTAAAGATATATTTATCTGAGAGGACAGAGCAAGCAGGAGGAGAGGGAGACAAGTAGACTCCCTGCTGAGTGGGGAGCTCAGAGCTGAGCTGGATTCCAGGACCCTGAGATCATGACCTGAGCTAAAATCTAGAGTTGAACACTTAACCTACTGAGCCACCCAGGCACCCTTCTCTGTCTTATTTTTGCAACTTTTCTGTAAGTCTATAACTTCTTCAAAATAAAAAGGTGAAAGAAAAATTCTAGCTTCTGGGTTTAGAATAGACCTTAGGAAGGCACAGACAAAAATAAAGAGAATGACCTATAGGGAGGATACTAGGGTAATCCAGTTAACAAATTATAGTCTCAGGATGCCTGGGTGGCTCAGTTGGTTAAGTGTCTGCCTTCAGCTCAGGCCGTGATCCAAGGGTCCTGGGATAGAGCCCCACATCAGGGTCCTTGCTCAGCGGGGAGCTTGCATCTCCCTTTGTTTGCTGCCCCCCACCCCCGCTGTGCTCTCTCTCACTGACAAATAAAGAAATAAAATCTTAGAAAAAATTACAGTTTCGTAGACCAGGATGGTACAAATTGACATGATAAAAAGTATCTGTATTATAGATCTATTTTGAATAGTATTTCCTGAAAGCTTTAGAGTGTAGAAACAGAGCAGTCTTGGATATTAATTATCCAACAGAATAAAATAACAGAAGTAATAAAATAGGAACAACGTCTTAAATTCCTAAATCCTTGAAGAACCATTCCTCACTAGAAAATCAGTAGGAAGGACACTTCTAAGAAAAATGCTACTTACTACTAATTTTGGTACAAAGCTTCTAACCCCTATCTGTTCTCTCAACCTAGAGTATTTAGCTATGCCATGTGTAAATCACAAGGTCCACTAGCCCCTCTGGCCTAGATATCTCTGATGGTGAGAAGAGACAGAGAAAGAGGGGGAAAAAGGTTAAGACTAGCTATCTGAATTCATTACATTCCTGCCACTTTGTACCAAAATGTACAAACCCTAGAGGCCCAACTATATCCCTAAAAGTTCCATGATGTTAACATTTCTTTTAGAGAGGAATAAGGAAAAAGGCGTGTCTCTTCTAGAGCCTAAGGTGTAGAGTTAGCTTCAGTGATTTAGGTTTAGGATGTGAACATCGAAGTATGCAGGTGAAGGGGTAGTGGTAGTCTTTTGGATTTACCTTCTGTAAAATCTTTAGTGGCCTCCTACAAATGACAGATTATAGTCAAATTCTTAGGAAATGCATAAGTAAGGCTGTACCATAAAAGTGTTCTTAAAAACAATGAGTTGGGGATTTGCATAAGGAAATAAGCTGAGGTAAAGCTGAATAGCTAGGTAGGATAGTACCCTTAGATTCCTGCCCCAAGTTTGGCTTCAGCTTTCAACTTAATCTCAGATCATCACATTTCTTAATGATATTTCCCACTTCTGAAATTATAGGATTATTATATGGTATTAATATGATAGTTATTTTGACTTTAAACTTAGCCAGTGTAATTGGGTCTTATATATAAATCCTGTTTGTCTGACAGACTGACTAAATACAATGGGGTGTAGTGAGTTGAAAGAGCTTTTAAGCTAGAAAGACCTAAAATCTTGGCAAGTCCGTTAATGACAACATCCATTTTCTTGACAAGAAAATAATACTAATTTCTGAAGGCCACTGTAAAGATTAAACATAATAATGTATATGAGGTTCTATGACTCATAAGAAATAAAGACACAACATATCCTCTGTTCCACGAAAGACTATAAATTACACCCATACAAGAAATAACTTATATTTCTCTATATGAAGAATGCTTGTAGTATTGAATTTTTACTAATTAAACTCAAAAGATCAGAGAGATAGAAAGGACTACATTTAAATTCTATCAGCGTATACGCCCAAGATTTAAGAATAAAATCTTTAATGCCTTGTAAGTAAATGCCTTTCACATTAGATGCCTAAAAAGCCTATCCTGAAATTGATCATAAGATGATCACTGAAATCCTGCAAGAAATGTATTTGGTACTCTTTCATGCTTCATATGGATGTCAGAATATCATAGGCATTTAATGAGATACAGGTTGTCCCAAAAGATAATGCCAAGAAAACATCACTCATGAAAAATTAACATGACTTAATGTTCACCTTTTATTCTTTTAAGAACTGTGATGGCAAAGATTGGAGAACCAACATTTCTAAAAATCCATGCGGATTTCAGCAACTAGCAACAGTAACAATAGAAAGTATTATAGTAAAATGAAACTGGCATAGATCCTTAGGAAAAATGACTTGAGATAAAAAGGCTGAATCTGGGTTTTGGGGTGGGGTGGAGGAGGTGAGCCTGGTGGTGGGTACTGTAGAGGGCACATATTGTATGGAGCACTGGGTGTGGTGCACAAACAATGAATTTTGGAACACTGAAAAAAATTAAATAAAATTATTTTTTAAAAAAGGCTGAATCTGATTGACCAAATGACAATAAAGGCCTTCAGAAATATGATGTCAAGCTATTGAGAATCTACTGAGGAATCTTACATCCTCCTGTAAGGTTACTACTCACTGTAGCAGCTGGTCACTAGGCAACCTTGATCCCTCAACAAAATTCCCTTTATCTTAATTCTATTACAGTAACAGATTTTAAAAATGTAAGCTAGGGGTGCCTGGGTGGCTCAGTGGGTTGTGTCCGACTTTGGATCAGGTCATGATCTCAGGGTCCTATATCAAGCCATGTCAGGTTCCTTGCCAAGAGGGAAATCTGCTTCTCCTCCTTCTGCCCCTTACCTCTATTCATGCTCTCTCAGTCTCTCTCTCAAATAGATAAATAAAATCTTTTTTTAAAAATGTAAACCATATAACTTTATTATAAACAAAAAACTTTTTGAGTGCAATCATTAATTAATACAACCAAAGGTATAGTTTAAATGTCATAAATATACTATTGAAATGTTAACTTTTATTCACCAAAAATAAAACAAAGAAAAAGAAAAGCAATTTAGGGGGTGCCTGGGTGGTTCAGTTGGTTAAGTGTTCAACTCTTGATCTCTGCTCAGGCCTTGATCTTGGGGTTGTGAGTTTAAGCTCTGTGCTGGGCTCCACACTGGGTGTGCAGCCTACTTAAAAAGAAAGGAAAGAAAGAAGAGAGAAAGAAAGAAAAGCAATTTAGGTTTGCTATCATAAGAAAACTGAAATGATTTACAAATATTGATTTTTTAAATTAACATATAATGTATTATTTGTTACAAGTATTGATTTTTTTTTAAAGATTTTATTTATTTACTTGACATACAGAGATCACAAGTAGACAGAGAGGCAGGCAGAGAGAGAAGGGGAAGCAGGCTCCCCGCTGAGCAGAGAGCCAATGCAGGGCTCGATTCCAGGACCCCAGGATCATGACCCGAGCTGATGGCAGAGGCTTTAACCCACTGAGCCACCCAGGCGCCCCACAAGTACTGATTTTTTTTTTTTAAGATTTTATTTATTTGATAGAGACAGTGAGAGAGGGAACACAAGCAGGGGCAGTGGGAGAGGGAGGAGAAGCAGGCTTCCCGCTGAGCAGGGAGCCTGACGTGGGGCTCGATCCCAGGATCCTGGGATCATGACCTGAGCTGAAGGCAGACGTTTAACCGACTGAGCCACCCAGGTGCCCCACAAGTACTGATTTTTAATGACTGTACAGATCATAGGCATAGAAAGGAGAGCCAACAGTTTGTCTGTCTTCCTCATTAGATTATGGGAACCTATTTTATTGTTCTTGTCTAAGTCTAATGCTTCAGTAAAATTGAAATTTATATTACTGAATGCACACACTCAGTTCACAGTACCTCTAAGCAATGTATAGGGTAGTGCAGGTGCCAGCAAATGTTTCCTTTTTCAGTTTCTTAATTTTTTAATTTTGAGGTAACTGTAGATTCACATGCAGTAGTAAGTACTTTTAAAAGACACTTAGCACAGTGTCTGGCACACAGAAACCTACCCAAGAAGTGTTAGCTATTAGATAATTAGAAAAATTAAGAAGGCATCCATAAATGCACCTTTGAAGAAGAGCTTCTCTACAGAATGCTTGAGGTATAGACACATAATACTTTAAATAATCTTTCAATGACCCCAGCAATGAGGGAAGCAAATGAAAGGAGGTTGAACCAGGGTGATACCAATTCTGGCCTTGCTATTTTTTTTTTTTAAGATTTTATTTGTTTATTTGACAGAGACACACATAGTGCATGGGGGAACACAAGCAGGGGCAGTGGGAGAGGAAGAAGCAGTCTTCCCTCCAAGCAGGGAGCCCGATGTGGGACTTGATCCCAGTACTCTGGGATCATGACCTGAGCCGAAGGCAGATGCTTAACTGACTGAGCCACCCAGGTGCCCCTTGGGCCTTGCTATCACTTGCTGTGTGGCCTTGGCTACAGTCAGTCTCATTTTCTCACTGGCCAAATGGACCTTAGAGCTCTGTGTATTCTGGCCTCAGCTGCCCCTCTCTTCCCTTACCTCCTGCTTCTTTTCCCCTTAGGGTGTTGCTCTAGATGTACATTGTCTGCCTTCCAGTTTTTTTTTTACAATCATGCTCTGGCCTTGGGGCCTTTACACCTGTTGTTCTCTCAGATGGAGAGAAGGACTCAAAGAGCTCTTCCTTGGCCACTTTTTAATACTTTATCTCTGCTTATCTTTTCTTCATAAAACATATGTAATGATATAATAACTAATGATTTACTCATTTTCTCTCTCTTCCAAAATAAGTTCCACGGAGGCAGTCTTTGTTTGCTTCACTATCATATCTAGCCCCAAGAGTAGTATCAGGCATTTGTTGAATGGATAATGGAGTATATGTATGTAGGGTTCCTAAGCTCCCTTTTCAATTCTGGTATGCTATGATTAACTTATGGGCTTGTGGAACTGGTGAACATCTCAGAAATTCACGTCTGAGCCTGAGGTCTAAATGGTTCTTTGGGCTCCAATTTTTTTTTTTTTTTTTTTTTTTAAGTAATCTCTGTGCCCAGCGTGGGGCTTGGGCTCATGACCTATAGATCAAGAGTCCTATGCTCTGTTAACTAAGCCAGCCAGGTGCCCCTTTTGGCTCCAATTTTTGACAAATGCCTTGCCTTAATGGATCTTTAAAAATCATCTCCAAATGTAACACACACATCCTAATACACAGCTACAACGCTCACAAATAGACATATATCACTTAATTCAAGAACCATTGTATGCTATGTGTAAAACACAATATATACACAGTATTTCCTTAGCCTGGAATTTTAGTCCTTATACAGTTTAATCCCAACTGACATTGGTAACTTCAACTCTAACCATACTCCTTTCCAAAAATCCTCTACTTTGGCTATAGTGGACCGTTTATCCTTCTCTGAGACACAGAGGTAAGCTTCTGTGCCTTTGTCCTCACTGGTCTGTTTGCTTGGAAGGTAGAGATTCCCCCTCATACCTGCCAAACGCCTCATCTTAAACAGTTGTTAAATACTTCATCTTTGAGGTCCAACTCAAATATCAGCTTCTGGGGAACCTTCCTTGATCTCTCGGGGAGTAACTGTCCACTCCATATGCTTATATCATAGTGATCATCATTGGAGTGTATTTACTTGACCTCTTTAATCACTTATGAGCTTCACAGGCCTCGACCATATGTTTGCCTTCTCCTTATCGCTAAGGACCTATTCCTGTGCCCAGCACAAATATTTATCAAATTGGATGTTAAAATGGCAGCACAACTCAGAACGCTTTCTAAGCTTTGCTGGCAGACTTCATCAGGTAGTTCCTCCTTCCTACAGTTCAAAAGTTGGTTTACTTAGTATTTCTATTCAAAGCAAACTTCTTCTGTAAAGGGCCAGACAGGAGATATTTGAAGCTTTGTGAATCATATGATCTCTGTTGCAACTGGTCAACTCTGCTACTGGAACTTGAAAGACATAGGGAATATGTCACAGAATGGATACAGTTTAGTTCCAATAAAACTTCATTTATAAAAATAGGCAAGGAGGTTTGGCCTATGGGTTGTAGTTTGTCAATGCCTGATTTGATGGAAGGAGTACAGCACAGTAGAACAATCTGGATTGGAATCCCATGTTTAACAATTTCCTATTTATAGCACAAATCCCTTAACTTCTCTGTACCTTAACTTCCTCGACTATAAAATAGGCATACGATCACCTACTTTGCAGGATTGTCATGATTATCTAGTATGCAATACAGTGCCTGTCACAGGTAGGTACTCAACAAAAATTTTTTAAAGGTGTATTTTAGAAAGAGAGGGAGGGGGAGATGGAAGGAAAATCTCAAGCATATTCCCTGCTGAGTGCGGAGCCCAACTTGGGGCTCAATCCCATGGTACTCAATAAATTTTATCTCCCTTCCTCTATCAGGATCTGTAAACCATTGATAAAGATTCAGTTGTTGCCTTTAAAGAACTCAATTCTCATTCTTTTTAACAGTGAAACCTTAAGAAAAATGTCACCAACTCTATGTTCTATATCAGGAATAATATATAATTGGTAGTCTAGACTTTATCATTTATCAGGTGTCTAACTGTTAGCAAGTTTAAAATGATGTTTTTTCAACTATCTTCTGAACAAAGGTTAATTCCATTTTCATTATATATGAATACAATATAGATAGATAGATAGATATATTGGTCAGGGCCAATTATTAATAAAGGCCTTGCCTATGTAACTGCACTTACAAATACTAAATGAAAGGGATACAGAGTAGAGTACAAAACCAGGAAACAGAATTTCACTGGAAGTTACCACAAACATGCATACACACATATATACCCTATCCTTGGCAAGAACCAAGAGGTCTTAGTCTTAAAATGTAGCTAAAAATGAAGTCTAGTTTAAAAGCTTTGGGTTTACGCTCTGGAAAACAGC
>PISX010022358.1:0-31969 GCA_004024625.1 Mellivora capensis | reverse complement strand
CAGCTCTATCATACATCAAGTTGTCTTTTTAAAATATGAGTTTTAAAATTAATTTATCAAAGTTCCCCCCAAAAATCCCAATTTTTATTTCACTGGAAACACATTTAATTCATAGATAATTGAGAGATAATTGATATTAAGATATTGATATATCTTGATATTGACATAGTCATCTCCTCTATGAACATTTTTTTAAAGATCTTATTTATTTATTTGTCAGAGAGAGAGAGAGAGAGAGAGTGAGCACAGGCAGAGAGAGTGGCAGGCAGAGGCAGAGGGAGAAGCAGGCTCCCCGCCAGGCAAGGAGCCCGACGTGGGACTCGATCCCAAGATGCTGGGATCATGACCCTAGCCGAAGGCAGCCACTCAACCAACTAAGCCACCCAGGCATCCCCTCTATGAACATTTTTAATTCTCCATTTAATTAAATACTATTTGATGTCCTTAAAAAGCAAAAAGGTCTTGTACCTGTTTTGTTGAACTTATTCCTCCATACCACATAGTTTTGGTTCATCTTCTAAATTCTAAGGCTATTTAACATCCCATCTTCCTCCTCAACAAAATAAAGACTTTAAGGTTCTTGAAGTATTCCTTTAAATATATCCCATCTAGTATGTCTATATATACTTTACTTTCTATGTTCTTTGTGTGTACAGACCAAAATTAATTCTTATAGTCCATACTTAAAACTTACTGACATTTTTTTTTAATTTTTATTTTTTATAAACAAATTTTTATCCCCAGAAGAAAGAGAAATTAAGGAGTCAATCCCATTTACTGACATTTTATCTTTTTTATGTTCACTGCAGTTTCTTGGTTTCTTGCCTCTACACCTTCCTCTGGTTTTACTTTTACTTTTGGATTTTTAATACTTCTTTAGTTTGGATTCATCAGTAATAACCTCTTAGTACTTGTATTACCATGAAGTTTTATTTTGTTTAATAATTTAGGGTGTACAATTCTAAATTGACAATTATTTTTCCCTGATATTCCAGAGACACTGTTTTTTCAGTTTAATTCAGTGTCTTGTTACTGATCAGATCTTTGCCATTGGTCTAATTGTAATTCAGTTGTAAGAAAGCTGACTTTGCTCTCTTGTAATTAAATTTTGTTTTTTAAGATTTTTTTTATTCTTTACCCAGCAATAATATGGTTAGTTGGATTTTTTTATTTATTTGATCTGGGAACCTTTGTCTTTCTTCATTTCTGGAAAAATCTCAGTCATTAGCTCTCAAATATTGCTTTTATGTCCTCTTTCCATCTTTGTTTAAATGCAGACCAGAACCTGTCAGCCTGTCTTCTGTATCTCTTAACTGTCTTTTCATATCTTCAAAATGTTCTTTCTGGGTACATTCCTCTATATCACAATTTGATAATGCTCTCTTTCATTAGGTCAGTGGCTACTTTTATTTCTAGCATTTGTATTGCTTTATTTTTATATCTACCTGATATTGTTTCATATCTCCATGTTCTATTTAGGAATTTGTCTCTCTTTTTTTAAAGTAAATGTTATTATGTCTCCATGCATCTCCTTGAGGGTCCTTGACAAACTACTAAACTACTGAAGTTTTTGTTAAAGCTGGCTTCTAAAGCTGCCTTATTATTTTCATTTCAAGTGAGCTGAATTCCCCTTTTTCATCTCACACTATTGATTATATTGGCTGCCTTTCTTATCTCTTCCTTTGTGAATTTGCCAGTTTATTTTTGAATGCAAGTTGTGCTTTTTTTCCATTTTCTTCTTCTTCACCCCTTCCTGTCCAGAGGTTTCATGGTTATCTACTTCCAGATCAGAATTAAGAGCATTGACAGATAAGAGTTATGACCTAGAGTGGTATTAAGAATATGGCAGATATGCATATGGAAAGCACCGTGCTTCGGTTCTTGGTGAAGAGACCAGATCTCAGTCACTGCCTAGGCACTGGTCTTAAAGCTTCAGCCTAAGACATTGGTCAGCAGCAGGGTTTTTTTCTCCCAGATTTAACAAGAAGTGGACGTACTACCAGGGTCCTTGTTCCAAATGTCTAGCCTGACCTAATACCACCAGCCCAGAGGGACAAAACTTCCAGCCACCAAGCATGCATCCAGTCCTGATTCCAGTCAGTCTAGGGCTTCAGCTTCAACAGCACCTAGTATTTCCGATTCAGATCTTGTCTGTGAGATATTTACTCTGTTCTTCAGTTTCTGGATGATTTTAATACTTCCTTTTAAATATGTTATCCTTCATTGGAGAAAAAGGATGTGCCTTGAACACACAGAGCCAATTTAACTAAAAGTCTTTCTTCGGTTTTCATATTACATTATTATGGAGTCAGTGTTTAGGCTTTAAGTTCCAAAGATACTGAAAAGAGAAATGTTTCCTTAAGTAGTCTGAACGATCTACACCTGGCTGATATCCTCAATGATTCCATGGGAAATTTAGTATCACTTAATTCAACAAATATTGCATTGTCAGAGTACTGAAGAATCTGATAGAGATCATTTCTGATTTTCTGGCTGAAGTCTTTAAATTCTAAGACTAGAAAAACATGCACCCACCTCTACCACTACTCCCTCCAAATCTATAACAGAAATCATGAATTATACATGCTCTTCTTCCCCACTTAGCCCTGAAAAAGACTCAGAACACATCTCAACACACAGCACCGTCAACTCACCTGACTCCATCAATGACAGTCCAAGAAATGAAACCTATTTGCCACGTCCAGTTCAAGACCATAAAATCAAGAGTGTGGCCAAAATAAGAGTTGCATGTATAAGAATTCATTACAACAGGGTGCCTGGGTGGCTCAGTGGGTTAAGCCTCTGCCTTTGGCTCCAGTCATAATCTCAGGGTCCTGGGATCGAGTCCCACTTAGGACTCTCTGCTCAGCAGGGAGCCTGCTTCCGCTCCCCACCCCTGCCTGCCTCTCTGCCTACTTGTGATCTCTCTCTATGAAATAAATACATAAAATCTTTTTTAAAAAGTAAAAAAAAAAGAATTCATTAGAACAAAATATTAGCTCCATTTAATAAGATATGTTGTGATTAATACTGTCAATTATGAGATAATATAAAGTGTATCTGTTGAGAATAGTCAAAGGGAGAATGCGTTGCCTTTATTTGTTTGTTTGTTTTACTTTATAGCCTAAGTAAACCTCATTAAAATCTACCCCAGCCTGGAAAAAAAATTAACTTTTAAAATTAAAATAAGTCAGTGTCTGTTACAAGGATGGCATTCTTTTTAGTCTGGTGTGATATTTTTTTCCCCAGGCACAACAATCTCAGTCAAGGGACTCAATATTGCTTAATTTCTTTTGTTCTAACAGCTTTCTTTGCAATATTTCCCCCGTCCCTTATGTAGTATTCATTATCCAGAATGTTCCAGCTCATATTAGCAGTTTCCATCATAAACCAATGGGATTTGTAAAAATGATGGCAAGATTTCAATTCAGTCTGCAGTCCTTTCCCGATACCCACTGGTAACTCCCTGCCACTAAACATTTGGTCTGCAGCTTCCTAGCTTTGCAGCTACGCTTTCTGAGGACTCTGTTATTTTAGAGCAATTTTTATCAACTCTACTGTTTTATTAAATGAATAATAAAATCTCCCTTTGTTCATTTCCTTTCCGAGGTAACTTTTGAAAGCACTATAATAAACTTTTCAAATCTTGCGCTAACTCTTGTTTCAAAGTTTACATCATAAGCTGAGCAAGAATTTCTATCATAAACTGAGCATTCTATCTTCCTGGCTAGAGATGTGAAATATGTAATATATCCAAGAAGAAATATTTGGGGGTACTGACTATCTGGTTTTGCCTTCACTGGAGATCAGAGTCTTGCCAGCTATCAAATTGCCAAGAGGGAATATCTTTAGCTTCAAGACTTTATGAAAACAAAAGAAATTGTCAGGATTAATGAATGCACATTTGCCAGTAAAAATTACAAGAAACTTACAAGAATATTTATAGGTAGCAGTGTATAGAGCTTGCCAACCAATAATAAACTTTGACTGTAACAGCTGAGGGAATAGTTGTGATGGTCAATATTCCTCCTTTGTATGACTCTCCATCACTGTTCTTTCCCTAAATGGTCTTATTTCAGAATTCTGTTACTTTCACCGATCATTTGCAGGCTTCTGTTATTAACCCCTGGGGGCCACAAAATAATGGAGCTCTCCCTCTCTCCCTCTGAAGCCTGGTGTCTGCATAGCAGCTTCACTGTAATTCTGAAAGACACCTGAGCACTATGACTTTAGAGGGTCAGCGGAAGCATTGCCTTCTACTAGTAATACCCCTGCAAACGGATTCCACATTTGCACTGGGCTATGATACTTAATGTGCCACATCCAAACATTCTCTCCTCATAAAGATGACTGAGGAGGATCCAGGGTATTGTGACTGAAGTCCCCGCACACCCATTCATCAGACTGCAAGTGTCCTTTGACCATCACAGGGAAACATCAGAAGTGACTGATCTGTTTTCTGACCTTCCTGACTTAAAATATCTTGAATAGTAGAGCAGAATCTTGGCCACACAAAAAATGAACTGAATATCATCAATTCCAATGAAGAGTATGTTCACAGCCCTCTCTAGCTATAAGGAATGTGTAGCCAAAGGAATTGAAATGCACTGACTCAAATAGTAGGAAAAGAAAAAGATGATATGGCTGAATCCTATCTTTCTTTCATTTCTACTTCTTTCACTAACTCTGAATCTCTCACTCTGCTAATGTCCTTTGAACTCCTACTGCTATATATTATCAATGGCTAGACACTGACTCATATACTCTGCCATTGTGTCTGCTTTAGGCTTGACTCTGCAATCTATTGTTGAGACCGAGTGTTTCCCAATACACACGAGTCCCTCCCAGCACCTCCCCTACATCTAGGCACATGTCACAAGCCTAGTAAACACTATTGTTTGATAGCAGAGCACTCCTGATTCACTACCTGATTCACCTTTGTATGTCAGCCTTCCCAAAATAAAAGCTAACATGCCACAAAACCAAACTCTCGCAGGTAGAGCCACTGTCAAGCATTTCATCCTGAAATGGAGTCAATATAGGATAGAGTTGGACAGTAACCAGCAGCCTGTGGCCCTCAACCCACTGCTGAAGACCTGGTCTGCAGCTCTTACCTGAGTAAGTACGGGTAAGAGTATCTACAGGATGCCAGCATCAGAGTGAGTACCATGTCATCACCGCCAGTCTCCCCATGGTCATGCCAACATCTTGCATCATCCTTGCGTTCCCTCATGTTGGCCCACGAGCCTTAAGCAGGAGTCTTCATCATGGTGGTTGTTCAGGGCAGAGCACCCAATTCTCTACTTTGGGGTGAAGAAAGGCTGACTTTTGATCATTTTCTCTCTTTCATGGATTATTCTGCAACTGCTTACAAGGAAATGAGCTGTGGGGCCAATTGCAATAAAGGTACTATTAGACCTATGACCCTACCAGAGAGGAAGAGAGACCTATGTGGCCTGCTGTGCCATGAAGCATGAAATGAAAATCTATTCATTTTTTCTTACATAACTCTATGGCAAAAATAAATGAGCCATGAGTTCTAACCCCCAAACTGAATGCCATTATTATATCGATCCCTTCTTCAATGAATCTATAGCTCCTTCTATCTACAACAGTGCCCTTCAACTACCCAAGTCACATCTCTTTAAAATTAAAACATGATGCAGACTCCAACACAACAATTACACTTTGATTTATTTATTCAGTCTGCAGATAATGCTCGGTACGCACATAAAGTCACTCATAAATTTTATATAATTCTGCAGCCCCTGGGATGTATGGTTCACTGATTGAAAATGACACTATTCATTTCACAAGTATTGGCCAAAAACGAGGATTGTCTTGAATTGCTATATTATTCATCTAAAAGTAAACTCTGTAAGGAAAAGGATCTCATGTGTGTTGTTCAGTTTTGTTGCCAGGCCCTGGAATAGTAAGTCTCATACAGTAGGCATTAACTAGGCAATTGTTAAACATTACTTGACCTTATGTAATTTCATTTCATTTTTCACATAGACATAGTTTCTTTCTCCAATTAGATTTTGTGTTATCAGAATAAGGGGCTATTTTATTCATTGCAATCTCCAAAGCACCCAGCATTACGCAGTAGTTGCTCCTTAAGTATCTGAGCATTTCCCAAAATATAAATATGTCAAAGATTCACAATGTACATTTTGAAGACTTGAGAAGTCCTGCAGTGAAGAATCTCAGTTTCCTCCGTGCAACGAATTTTTCTCAAATTTGAGCATAGTGCTTCCTTTTCCATGGCATATCCATTAATTCCTTGCAGAAGAATGTTCCATGATTTATCTACCAGTTTGAAAATGCAGTCCTTCGAGTCTGTGTTTCTCTATATGTAAATGTGGTGGTCACATAATGATATAGTGGAAAGAAAGTTAGTTTAGGTATAAAAACAAAACAAAAACACGAGTGCTAGCTCTGGTTCTCATATTAACTAACAACATCATTTGGAGCAAATCATTTCATGAGGGGTTGTTTCGGTGGAACTCCTGCCACGGAAAGGAGCTGAAAAATGAGAAAACCAGTTGTGATTTTTTTTCCTATTTTGTAATGTGAACATTGAAAGCCCGGACCATGGAACTTTGGAATCTGGATTCCTAGCTATCTTAACTTCCACTGTATCTTAAAATGTCATTTTTTAAAAGATTTTATTCATTTATTTGACAGAGAGACACAGTGAGAGAGGGAACACAAGCAGGAGGAGTAGTAAAGGGAGAAGCAGGCTTCCCGCTGAACAGGGAGCATGATGCGGGGCTTGGGGCTTCATCCCAGAAGTCTGGGATCGTGACCTAAGCAGAAGGCAGTGGCTTAACACTTAACGACTGAGCCACCCCGGCACCTCTCTTATAATGTCATTGATTTGCATCTGAAAAGTCACCTTAGAATCACTATATAAGGTGCAGCACATCAAAACACCAAGTTGCACACCTTAAATATATTCAGCTTTTGTCAATCATACCTCAATAAAGCTGGGGGGAGGGAAAAGTCACCCTAATATTGCAATAAGAGATAAGGGGCTATAGAAAGAATATAAGCTGATTGGTGTTGATTGAATAGGCCTCTGTGGCAGAGGCATCTTTTAATACCCATTCTCCTCTCCTTGTTCAGCGTACCTTGGAGCTAGCATGGTTATATGATTAAATTCTGGCTACAAGATGTAAATGAAAGTCTCATGTAACATATAGGAACTTTAGTTGGCAGGCACGCTTTGCCTCTTTCCTTCCTTGTCCCTCTCTTTATCTAGCTCCTTGGGACATCCGTGTGATGGCTGGAGCAAACAAGGACAAGGTCTGTCCCTAGGGACAGTGTATCAGTGAGCAGGAAAGAGCCTGGGTCCCTGAGAGCTTTATGGCCAGAGCTGCCACAACTCTGGACGGCCAATCTCCAGATTTTCACATGAGAGAGAAATAGGTTTCTATCTTACTTAACTCACGGAGGGAGTATGGAAGGAGAAGGGAGATAGGAGCTAGGGGACAGGAGTTTCTATTATTCTCAGCTGAACCTAATCTTAACTGATACACAATTTTCTACCTGGCAGTCGGGGGCTGCAGGGAACCAAACCTAGAATATAGGGCCCTGGATCCATGCAGACTGCTGGAGAGCTGTATCCTCGTGTAAAGTGGCAGAATATATGATTATACTCTCCCCTACTATACCCTGGGAGAGCATGTGCTGACCAAGGCTGTGGCATTCAGAGAAATGACAGAAATAAAATCAGAATGTTGCAATCTGTGCTTCTTGATCATGGAAGAGATAAGCTCAGCCTGGAGCTAACCAGTCTGCAAGCTGAGATGAAAAGGTTGAAGCCCTATAATGGATGTTCTTTCTGCCTGCAATTTGGAGCCTTGCCAGACGAAAAGCCAACCGCTTTTACATCCTAAACTGAAACAATAATAAGCAGGCTTCAAGCCGTAGCCTGAACAAGAGATCAGTAATGCTCAGGCATATAAAGGTAACATAAAGGTCCTGTTGTTAGAGATCAGATTATCCGTTGCCTTCCCTCCCAAGTGTATTGTTTCATTCAGTCTTAAAACAGGCAACATTACATTGAAAAAAAGAGAAGATTACAGCACAGGGTCTAGGAGGTTAAAAAAAAGACTAGTGTCTTCAACCTTAAAATTACATCTAGCCAAGAACTTGGCTATGCATGCTTGCACATGAAACTACCTGGAAATTTACGAAGTTAGCCTGAGAATTTTCTAGTCAAAGAAACCTTCAGCCTAGTCTGTAAAAGCCTGTGATGGTTTGACCCCTTGGAACTACCCTGGCCCTCAAATTTGCACCTACATAAAGCACTTTATAAACTGTGGAGCCCCCAAGAAATGCATCCTTTTTAAAGATCTCCAACTTAACCTGGAATATTCTAGTCAAGGACGGAGCCAGCGGTCACAGAGGACAAATGATAAGGGAGTTCTTCCCAGAGAGCAGAACCAGGGGCTCCAGATGATCTAGTCTAGAAGCCTATACTACTTCGTGGAAAATGATCTGCACCACTCTTCCTAGCATGCTTTGATAATTGCTATGGGCCAGTGCCTATGATGTGTTTCCCATTGTTTTCTCTTCCAGCTATCCTGTTTCTACTCCACCATTTTATATTGTGCTATTTGGAAGCAGAGAGCTTGTGTTTTCATTTATGGGTTGCTAAGCCATGAAGAGCCACATCTGAGATCATGGAAAGGAATTTGTATTACTCAGAGATCGTGCCTTTGAGGTTGGATGGGACTTAGGGTTCTCTACCTTGGGAATATACTATAGACAAGGGAAGAAGAATATGTAGGGATACTGCATGGTCAAACAAGCAGACTATATCAGAGACTTCTGCTTGTCACCCAATCTTTTTTCTTTTTGTTCCATGATGATAGCACCTCCAAATTTTAGCTGGGCACATGGACACCAAAATAAAGATGTGGTAGAAGTAGTGAAAAATTGTCTGATTCTGCATATATTTTGAAAATAGAATCCAAAGGATTTGCATAAGGAGGGGAAGTGGGATGAAAAGAAAGAAAGGGATCAGTTGTGGCCTGAGAAACTGGAACAATAGAGCTGCCATTTCCTGAAAGAGAAGAGACTGAACAAAGAGCATGTTAGGAGGGTGAAAGCCCATGAAGGTAGTTTTGAACTTACTAAGAAATCTATGCAGAGATGCAAGCTGGCACTGAGATACAGTTTGTAGTTCAGAAGAGATGTTGGGGTCTAGACAAAAATTTTAGAATCATTGGTTCACAGACTATTTAAAGTCCTAGGGTCTGATGAGGTTACCGAGGCAATGGGTATATATGGAGATGAGATGCCAACCAAGCCTTGGTGTCCTCCACTGCTTAGAGGTTAAAAGATGAGGAGGATCTAGGAATGGGACAGAAGAAGTAGCCAGTGAGAGGAAGAACATGTCTCAAGAGGTGAAAAGTGATCAGCTTTATCAAATGCTGCTCAGAGTTTGACTCAATCGAGTCCTAAGGAGCATTTGTTAGATCCCTCCCTGGATATTGCTATGAAGGGAGGAAGCATGGTAATCACCCAACACTCTAACCCAGGGTGAAATGTTTGGTTGCACAGTGTACAAACTGTACAACCACACATGACAGCCTAAAACACCTCCAAGTTCCAGTCCTCTGTCAGATTATTTCACCATGAAGCAAGATTCCTAGATGTGACACTAATGTTGCGGAGAACATCAGCCAGAATACCTCATGGCATTCACACATAACCACCTATTAGAGCAATACATATATACAATGTCCTATAATACCTTGATTTTCCTACCTCTGAGTCCAGTCTGGAAGATGGTCTTAGGCACACACTTTCATGCTTTAACTCAGTACTTAATGTGGAACTTTGGAGCATTGTGCTTGAACCCAAAAGGAAAATACTTGGGGATTCTGATTAAAGGCGTTTCTTATGGCCCTCAAAATTACAGTATTGTTGTACTCCATACATTAAAATGACATCGCAATGTTTTCTTTTCAGAGCTGACTTCAGCAAGTGTGGGACAAAGCAAATGCTGGCAAAACAGTGAGAACACAGAAGAAAATGGGTGCAGAAGAAAATACTCTATGAGGACATAACACATGACTTTGGCCCGTCCCATAGACATTTGCAGAAAGAGGTGTGGACCTAAGGAGTCAAGGAGAGGAAGAGGGAAGGGAGAATTTGTCAGCAGCCTTCTATATGCAGCTTCAGACTTAAGTGAAATGGAAATTTTAGAATTAAAAACCCTTTGAGCATCTCTGAGCCAAGAAGAAGGACAATGAAAAACATTTAAATATCTTTCCTTGCAAAACAAATCAAGGAGTTGAGACATTTTTATGACACATAATGGAAAGTCAGGTTTCAACCCTGCAGAAGAATAAGTGATTTTAAATTTGAAAATAGAGATTGGGAATTAATAGTATCATTAACATTTAAAAATGCTGTTCTGAGCACATGCACTAGAAAATTATAATAATGTGAAGCTCCCATATTTAATAGCTCTCTTGCTTCTATATACCCTGCTCTCAGAGCAAACACGTGGAATTGAAGGAAAGCCACACTTGCCCTTTGTTCACTTGTATGTACACAAACAGTAGACTTTTTCTGATGGCTCCTATCCTACCTTCATGATAACTGTGGCCCTCCTGCAGTTTTCCTCCAATATTATTTCCTTCTCTGTCTTCTAAAAAACAGACCACAGCTGGACTCAAATACAGCATCTTTCAGTTACCCACCTTTTTCCCTCTTAACAAACTGACAAGATGGTGCAATCAATTTCAATCTGTTTACGTTAATTTGTTGAATAATACCTTTGGTTCTCAGGGGTCATCACATCCAATCTGCCAGCAAGTTGTTAACATTTAGATATAAGGGAAATATAAAATCAAGATCTAAGCAACACTCCCAAATCTCACAATACAAGTTAAATTAAAAAGAATGTACAAATATGCTACTTTCTTCTAATATTTGCATTTTCATCATTGGTAGAATCACTGGGGCAGGAGATGAGGACTATGTCTACCTCCTAATCTCACTTTACTGCATTTACTTTTGTCTCTTTGTTCATTAAGGATAAGCCTAATCAAGAAGCAAAAAGACCCAAATTTAATCATGGTTCTATCCCCCCTCTTAGCTGTGTGGCTTTGAGCAAAGAATTTCTTGGAGCTTTGGCTTCCTCATTTATAACTCTATTCTAGACCCTCTCTTGAGTTCCAGATGCATAAATCCAACTGTTTCTCTGATATCTCCACCTCAACAATCTTGAAGTATCTCAATCTAACAAGAAACCAACTTGTGCTTTTCCACCATGAACTTGGTTCTCTTCCATAACTCCTCATCCAAGCACTTAAGCTAGCCAGAAATCTAAAACCCATGCCTCTCCTCACTCTCTTCTCTTGGGCCCAATCTATTACTAAGTTTTGTTAAATTTATACCTCTCATGTTAAACTTTTACCTTCATTTCTGCTCACCTCTCTCCATCTCCACAATAGCACCAACTCCATTCAAGCCACCCTCACTCCAGACTACTGTGAGAGTTTCCCCACTAGTCTACCTCAATCTACTCTTACTCCTTCAATCATTTGCCCATCTAAACCAGTACGCTTTTTGAAATACAAATCTGATCGTGTAACCTCCTTCAAAAAAAAAGTTCAAGTGACTGACACTAGCTATTTGGAAATCCAGCAATATTTTCTGAACTCTTACCACACAGTCCTTCTTTCAGTTCCTTGAATGTGCCATGCTCTCCCACACCACAGGACCTTTGCACATCAGTTTATTGAATGTGCCATGCTCTCCCACACCATAGGACCTTTTCACATGTTATTCCCCATTTGCCCTACTGCCTATCCTCCAGTCAACATTTAGTCTTCCATCAGACTTCATCTCAATTCTCACTCACTCAGAAAAACTTTCTCTTGCCTCCCATATTGTCAATTCTTCTTACCATACATGTTCACAGTATCATTATAGTTGTAATTTTTCATTTATTTTGTGATTATTTGAATATTGCCAGCTTTTCCATTGGACTAGAAACTCCATAAGGGCAGAAACAAAATCTCACTTATGGCATATGCACAAAAAATATTTGTTGAACAATTGAATGGATCAGTGAACATAAATAAATTAATAAAGCCAAAAAAAGTGCCCGCTGATCTCTGAAACCCTACATGTCTATTATTCTCTATGTATCAGACTGTGTAGCTAGCATAAATATGTGGGTTTTGAAAATAATTCCTGATATACCCAAAATTCTTAATAAAAAGCAAACCACCTATCAGGGGACTATAGGAAAGGTTTATAGGAAGGGAATATTTTGATGGAGAGATTGAAAACAGGGAAGAAAAAGTGGTTCTGACAAAGGGAACAGCCTAGATAAAAGATAATTGAGGTGGTAAGGGGCAAGGAGAGTGCAGGTCTGGGGTAGACACGAAATATGACCCACATAAAGAGAAAAACAGATAGGAAATTATGAAATAATAAAGCTGGGTCATTTATCACCATGGACAACCTCACCTAATGCAGGCTCTGATTGAACAGGTTCCCTATAAAATTGTTTAAGTCTAAAAGTTGAAATTTTTTGCTTGGGACAGCAGTTTTTCTGAGTGTTTTCAGTTTTGGCAGCCCAAGAGGTATCAGAACACTGACTGTCTTCTGCCAGCAGTGTGCTATTTTGTTGGCTGTGCTTGTGGCAAAACAGTTTGATTCTGGCTATAAATGGGAGTTTCTTCATTACCTGTGTTAAACCCCTTACTGAGGGCTATGTGAACAGATTCTGGGAAAGGGTGCTGTTAGATGAACTTCAAGAGCTCCCAGGAGAACCTAACATACACACAGACACAGACACAGACACAGACACACACACACACACACACACACACACACACACACATGGGCCTCTTAAGCACAAAAAAGGTAATGCCTTCAGGACTTTCTCACTCAACTAAAACCAAGAGAAAAACATATGCCACCCATTTTAGAAATAAGCACCTTTTCTGGATAACTCTGTCCCAATGCTACATCCACACAGCTAAGGGACTCTCTCATTGGCTCAAGCCCCTACCCAATTTATATCTCAAATCCTCCAAATATCATAGAGGTTGAGATGATTTTTAGTCCCCCTCCTTAGGTTGGGATGATTATTACAAACTAGTACAATCAGCCCAATGATTTGTGCCCTTCCTACAAGTCTTAAGCCAACAATTAGGAGCAGCTCTTTCTTGATGGAGTTCCCAGCCCAGCAGGTAAATGAGCAGCTGCTCTTAAGAGCAGTGCCCTGTCAGGAGTTCCCTCTGGCCTTCATGGCTCCTGATGTCTTATTGAGAGGTGGAAACTCAACCACTGGTGTTTCAGAGCCCTAGAAGTGTTCTGCTGAGCCCTCTCCTAACCACTGGGTCTTGCTAGGCACAAGTCTTAAACAGGACTTGTTCAGGATGTCTTAGCACTGGATTAGGAACTCTAATCTCTAAAGTAACCATCCAGTCCATACCCTTCAAGTCTTTGTTCTCTGAAGGAAGACACAGATGTCTGGACTTTCCCTGAGTACCAGGTCATTTCCATATGCAAGGCTGCCTCTCCTGGCAGTTCAGAAAAGAACCAGTAATTCTCTCCTGGCAAATTCATACATGGGTATTTTAAGGACCTTATCTCCAAATCCTTCCCATATACCCTTCCAATAAAACATTGAGACATGTTTGAGAATCGGGATCAGGAAAAACGCTAAATTTCCCAATATTGTTATTCAAACTCACCTCCCCAAATGTACAAGAGATTCCATTATTTTTTAAGGAACTATAGATTTAAGATAAAAACCTTGCTTCCCCAACTACATACCATGAAGTTCATGCTATCTCAGAAAAATGTTGAGCAGAGGAAGTGGGAAAAATATAAATTACTTTTAGTATGCAGATGAATCTCTGGCAAGGTCTTATGTTTAGTACCTGACTAATTTTTACCATGTGAAAAGTCAAGAAAATATGAGCATCACATGGATCCTTGGAAAACAGAATTGTCTCTATCCTCAAGTGACCTGTCACACTTTCCCAGTATATTGGGAACAATCTACTTCTTAGATGTAAGACAACTGTAAAAGTTGCCCAATAAAAAACACAATTACAAAATAATGGGAACATTGGCCATACAAAATAAACCAAAGGGAATTGGTATATATTCAGTAACTTGTAAGCGTCATTCTAATCCAAATTTTACATCCAGTTCTAGCTTACATTGGGAGGAGAAGGAGCTATTTATACTATCATGAAACCATAAACTGGATCATGAACACAAAATAAAAAGAACAGAGAGAAGGGGGATGTGCCTTAATCTAAAGCTTCCCAACATAATGCTTAGAAGCAAGGCATTATGGCTTTTCATGCCCTCAAAAACCATCCTAAAGTCTTCTAACTTGTGTGAAAATTTTTCTCCCAAAGTGAAAATAATACATTTTTTTTTCTTTCAGGATACTACAATTATACCTCTTGATTATGTCAGGTGTATGTATGACCATCAAACCCAGCTTAAGATACTTTTCACACAATTATGGTTCCTTAAGCCTACATGCAGATATAAGAGATAAGTAACTGCAGAGTTTCTCACTTTTTTCCTAATAGCAAACAATCACGTTGAGAAGCATATTAAATGACTGTTCAGTCTAACTAGAAAAAATATTCAAGATCTCATTCTCTGTATTCCTGCACTGGATTTTCCCAAAGCAGATGCTTCAAGGACTCAAAATAATAACTGTGTACTTAGCAGCTTCCTAAGTAACCTCTGCACATATAAACATTTTTTTTCTGGAGTTTTCTACAGTAGGAGAATCAAATTGTTAAATGAAATGGCCTACCCAGTACATGAAATTCTATGTATAGGCAATGTAGTAATAGATTTTTTAAATTTTCATCAGCAGTTAATGTTAAGCTTCCTTTATTTAATTTAGGAGTTGGAAAACTAGCCTGCAAATCAGGTCAAGGCCTGTCATTTGTTTTTATAAATAAAGTTTTATTGGAAAACAACAGCCACGACCATTTACATATTGTTTATGGCCTTGCATGCTGTAGACACCATATGGCATTCAAAGCCAAAAATATTTACTATTTGACTCTTTACAGAAAAAGTATGCTTAACCCCCTGGTTTAATTACCATTTTGAAAATCAAGATTTTATCCATTCCTTTTTCTCTGGTCTCCTTACCTCCATTATCTGTATTCCAACCTATTCTGGATATCACTGATTTAGATTTCAAAACTCAGTTCTCATCACATTACTCTTCAGCTCAAAATGTTGGTATTCCATCTTATATAAGTTATTTCTATGTACTTATTTTATTTTCTTACTAAACTATGCATAGCATTCCTTCTTTGGAAGCAGCATTTTTCCTTTGTATTCTAAAATTCCTTTTTACTATGCTACACATGATAGGTAATCAATATTTACTCATTTAATAAGTTTATTATTAGAAAAATTCAAATGCTCTTTTCTCCTTTGCAGTCTGAACATTAGTAGTTAGGCATCTGAAATGATACATTATTATTTCCAAATCATTTAACTGCAATTTCACTTGAAAGTAATTCACCACCACCTCCACTGTGCTGTTTCCTTCTCTGCCATCCATCATCCCCTGTGGGACTCAATTTTGTCTTTCCATCCCAGCCTCCATTCTCACTGGCCAATTCAATTTTGAGCCCTCCTAATTAGTTAAGCATTCCACCTTCCAACTATGTCCTTCTCAGTGTGTATGAGATGTATCTTGTCTTGATTTCTGCCTTGTCCTTTTGTTCAGAAGTCATGGCTTATTAGATAAAATCTTGTTCTGTAAAACTGTATTTATAGCCAAACCCACTTCTCCACTCTCCTTTTGATTCTAAAGCCATAGGGTTTAACTAGAAGAATAAACGAATATAAAACCTTGGTAAACTTTACCTTTCTCTTCTATTTTCCTGCCAAGAGACTTAAATCTCTATAGAAAATTATAGATGACTCATACCAAGTGACTCAGCAGATGTAGAGAAGTTTTGGGTGGGCAGGACAAGCTACAAGGCTACAATACACATCAAACATTAGTCTGAAAGGATTTCCAACCAACTCTTTCTATACTCCTTTGTTTATCACTGACATACATTTAACTCCCAATTTTCCATAGATTGTTCTTTAAAACCATAGGTATTCCTTAAATGTTCATTGGAATTGTGTTTAAAAATAACTTTCTTAGGTATACTTTGGGAGTTATAAGTTAAATAGGTTTTTCTATTGCAAACATCTCAGAGCCTTCCCTGTTCTAATGGGCATCCTGTATCTCTGAGGGAGGAGTACATAGCAAGTAACTTTCCAAGCTAATTTCACCTCATTTTTGGAGATCAGCTACTACATTCTTGATGAACTACCAGTGATCCCTCTGAAAATAATTTGCTAAGTGCTCATAGAACCCCCAACTACAGATTCGTTGGGAAGGGAAAAAAGTCTTTTTTAAGCTAGGACACTAAAGAAGATGTTTAACACTAAGGAGGACTTCTGTTGAATTATATTCCTCTCATTACTGAGCTGTCATTCCTCTCTACTGAAATACTGCTTCATTGTCAACTTAAGCTCATAGTTCCCATGAAAGCTTAATTTCTCACAGCACAGTAGTCTCAGAAAGGCCTGACCTATCTACCTATGAGCTTCCCCGGGGAGCTGTGAATAGCAACATATCTCCTCATGGTGCCTAATTGGAATTGGATAATGCTGAAGTTAACCAAACCAAAGAAACTACAGAAAATCTCAATTTGGAGTCTTAGACTTCATATATTTTTCTTTCATTTTATCTTGCTTGTTTGATTTTAAATTGCTTTTAATGATAGAGTCAAAAAAGAAAGTAAATTACAATTATATAATTATATTTGTCTTTCCCAACCTTTCTCATCTCTTTCTTTCCTTAAAAGAAAATAGCCCTGACTGGTTGGTTATATGTTTCCTTTTCCTCTCTGGGTAAAATTATGAAAACAGTAGGGTAGGAGAGCCTGAGTGGCTCAGTGGGTTAAGCATCTGATTCTAGATTTTGGCTCAGGTCATGATCTCAAGGATCAGATCAAGCCCCTCGACACCCAACATGGAACCTGCTTAAGATTCTCTCTCTCCCTCGTCCTCTGACCCCCATCCCCACTCTCTCTCTCCCTCTCTAAAAACAAAACAAACAACAACAACATCAACAACAACAACAACAAAAATATTTGGGTATTATTTATCACTTGGACCACCTTGCTGTAGAAGCAATTTTTTTCAAAACTATTTCTCATCTCTAACACACTAATAGAGAAGTACATGATTAGTTTGTGAACAGAGACACACTGAAGCTTCCTTCAATAATGCAACCATGAAAAAAATACTTAAGAAGCAATCATGTCAGTCCAGGAGCAGTTATGAGGCCAGAATGAGTGCCACCTGGTAAAGCAGCCTGGTAGCATCCTGGTAAGAAACAGATGACAGAGAGCAGTTATAGTTTACTAACCTATTTCATGTTCAGCTGAATTTTTTAAAAAATCCACTTCCAAGCCTGTTCCTTTACTACTGGTTTTAAAAATAGAAATGGCTTCCTCTCAGAAACGGGAAACACTCTTGTAAAGGAATTGCCCACTTGCAGAACTAATAAGATATAAAATGGCATCCACGTGCATTTCTCCTATCTCTTCTCCTTTCCCAATTTGTACCCCTTTTAAAAGGGGGATGAAAAGGGAAACCTGGATATGATTATTCAGGCATAATTTGACCACTCGACTCCTGATGACCCACTTATCTCACTCTTGGGAATTTATTCTAGAAAAACAGTGTAACAACAAAAAAAAAAGTACTATGTGCATCAAGAAGTTGTTGTAACATTCATAGTAGAAAACCAAAAAACAAAACAAAACAAAACTCTAAATATACTCTAAATATTTAAAAATAGGGAAATGTTAAATAATTTATCTACAACATGAAATTGATAACAATATTGATATAGAAATTATATATATTAATTAAAAGTGTACATATATTAATAGAAGTATTGTATATGCTAAACAAAAAAGAAAAAATATATAATTTTTAAACTCTAAAAGAAACATATACACGTATGGATATACTAGGAAACACAAATCAACACATGCAGTAATTTTCACCTTATATAAAAGGATATCATTTTAGGTGATAGGAGTTTACTGTTATTCATTGTGAGGGTGTGCGTAGCACAGAAACCACCTCAACACCATTCTATTTCCTTTGGGTTCTACTTAAGATTCCATTTATCAAATGAAAATACAGTACACCATTAAATTTGAATTTCAGATTTTAAAAACAACTAATTTTTAGTGTAATTAGAATAAAAGATAATTCATTATAATAGTTTAAATCTTTAGTGTAATATGCATGTAATTGAGGGATATATTACACCAAAAAAATTTTTTTGTTTTTTATCTGAAATTCAAATTTAACTGGATGTCCTGCATTTTATCTGGCAATACTATTCTTATTTTTTTCTAAAATAACAAATCTAATTGAGAACTGGAAGAAGAGGTTAGCATTTGGAAAGAAAAGATCACTTAAACTCTAGTGACTTGTCTTCTCATTTATAGAGGTGTTCATATTGGGTACAGTTTCACACCATGCTTCTACAATGACCAACTCATTCTGGTTATGCCTTGTACTTAAGCATTGATCCTTAGTGTGGCCAGAAATGGTTCAACCTACAAACATGGCACAAAGCCCCAGAAATTTCATGCAGATATAAAGGCTTGAACTGCTTTTCTCAGATGGGGAGTAAGCAAGCACTTAGACTTTCTAGACTCATCTCCATGATAAAAATTCAAATGAAGAAAACAAAATACAAAATGCTTCCAACATGTCCGTCTTAAAAATCAGTATATCTATATGCAAATGAGGATTTTATAGCAATACTATTAACACCTTACTACAGGAGAAAGATTAGTTTGTGAAAATAGGATTATAGGACTCACAACAGAATTTAATATAAATATTGGTATCCCTTCAAATTCTCAATATTTTCCTTTACTAATCCTACTACTGGTATGGTTATCAGAATTTTTAATGAGAGAGTATCATAAAGATCTCCTCAAAAGTACAGGAGACAGCTTAGAGAGTAGTCAGTAAAATGCCTTGTTTCACAAATAAAATGGAGGTACCAACAGGTTAAATGAGCTATTCAAGGTCACGTCTACTTCCTAACTTCCCTTTTGGAAGAATAATTGAAATTTTTCCATTTTTCTCACCAAGGCCAAAAGGTGACTGAGGACCAACCAATGACAGCAGCAGGCTGATTTACTTGGTACTGGTTTCTGTTAAGCAAAAAGCAAAATACTAGGGCAACACAGGTAATTCTTGACATTTTGCTTTCAACACAACTCAAAGATGAATTCAAAGACCAATAAATATTTATAGATTTCAGCTAAGAATATAAAGACAATTTGATTAGGAACACAGTGATTTCTATTTTTCAAGTCTAAACTTTGCTGTGACAGACTTCAATCTTGCATTCAGATGAGTAGTATTTTGATGGGTGCAGAGGGGTGTGGGTTTTTGTAGAAGTAAGCCGGCAATAATCAAAAACAAACCGTATCCATTTTTGCTTCCACAGACAAGAGATCTATACATCTCTCTTGGAGAAATTGGAAGCTTAAAACTGTGGAGAGGGATAATATGTTATTTTGTGTCTTTTGTAATAGCTTGACTATACATAAAAATCTAGGCTACAACCAAGAACCCAAAGTAATAAAGCTTGTGCACAAAATGGTAATCCATTGTCAGATAAGATGGGAAAGTAATGTTTCCATAACAGTTTAAAAGAGTTTTCATTGCCTTTGCTAACAAGGCACTAGTTTCTTTTGCTGCACCAAAACGTTATAGAACAAAATACAATTGCTTTCCTTCACCCAAGATGAAGCTCCTTGATGTAAAAACAAGAGAAATTGACTCATAAAACACTTGCATTTTATTTAGTTATCTCAGTCTCTTCTTTTCAAGGGAAGGGTGGCATCTTGTGGCACAAACACGACTTACTTCAATAAGCTTACTTTCCCACTGAGCAAAACAGTTTGGAAAACGACATCTGGTTGGGAGCAATTATGCATATTTTTAAATTTCTTTTCCCTCCAGGACCAGCCCCTCTCCTGCCCTATTGTGCTTGTAGTTGTTGTCAGAAGACAGAGAGCAGTGGGTGGAAGGTGTTTGGTTTACTGAACACAATCTGACAGCCAAACCACAGAACAAGATGCTTTCCACACAGCTTCACTTACCTCTTCCCCTGGGGCGGGGACCCTGATTTTCAGATTTCTCGAGATTTTTCTCTCCTTGCTTACTTAGCCTAAATGATTAACCCTTCCTATAATTACCGTCTCAGGCAGTCTGCTTCTGAAAGCACTTGGCCTATTTCTGGGATAGAAAACAGTAGCTGTGGGTTTATAGCAATTCAGTGTTAGAACTTTAATCACAGGGCAGGGGAGGAGGAAAGAAAGCCCTGTGCACTTGGGGCCATGAAAGAGAGAAGCAAAAGTGTTCCCAAAATGTTAGTTTCATACCAAAGGAAGGCAAGAACGCTAACAGTATCATGACTTCCATGGGAATAAACTTTAAGGGCAAACTTTCAGCTCTTCAGAAGATCTAATTTGGGGAGAAGCGTGTTTTCTTTTACTTCTCAGTGACGAATAAGACTGAGGTCTGACTGTTTCCTCCACACACTGAAACCACACCAGCAGTATGGCAGATACACGTGTGCGTGACACAGTCATTAGCCCCTTTAACCCCTTTACAACTCGTGCTTTCACAACCAAAGAGCATCAAAGCCTTGCAGAGATGTTTTAAACTACACTTATTAGGGCTCCCTATGCTCCTCTATAAAAATAACATCAGAGCACAAACTATTTTACAAGCAGATGATTTCAGTATACATGCTGTATGAGTAGACATTTCCCCATGGCATGAAATTTAATGACAACATAGTGTTGTCTATGTGGTATATTTTTTAATACCACCCCCCAACAATTGTTAAGCACTAAGGTAGTTCTCCTTCTAAATAATACTTTATAAATCTTTGTGCACATTTCTGATTATTTTCTTAGGAAAAATTTCCTCAAAGGTAAAATTTGAGTAAAATAATAAGTATATTTCAAGAGTCTTAAAATATATTGCCAAATTGACAATAGAAAACATTGCACCATTTACATTCCTTGAGCTACAGTTTCACACGATTTGAGTTTTATCACTTCTTTAAACCTTGCCATTTTTGATAGGTGAAAACTAGTGTCTCATTGCTAAAAGATGAATGTGTTCTAGTGGACAAAATATTTATTTACATATTTTTACTATATATGATTTTCTTCATTTTCACATTTTCAAGCCCTTTGTCCATTTTTCTATTAAATTGTTTATTTTTTAATATTATTTGGAATAGTCTTTTTATGTGTTGAGAAAATCAACACTTTAGCACCAAAAATAGAAAATATCATTCTCAACTTTTCAATTGCACTTTAATTCTACTTATGGTATTTTTCTCTGGATTCTGGTTTAGCATGTTTATATATCTTAGTCTGCCAGTAGTCTCTTTTCTTCTTTTTCTAGCACACTTCAAGTTGCCTAAGATTTGGACCCTTTATTCCTACCAGAAATTGACTTTCTTTCTTCATCACTCTAGTATTTGTAACAGGTTGTATTTCATGTCTGAAAAGAATGGATTGATTATTCAATAAACAGTGATCAGACAATTGAATATCCAAAAGGAAATAAAACTTAGATTCTTACAACAGGCCTTACACATACACACAGGTATGTGCGATTTGCAGATGAGTTCAAGATCTAAAGATAAAATAAATAATAAATGAAAATAAATAATAAGGTAACTAGAAAAAAGGAATGAAAAGAAATAAAGGCTTCAAATCTAAGAATCTTGTATTCAAGTCCAGCAGAGTAACAGAGATAATGGGGGCTTGCAAAAACAGGTATATGGATGATATCCAAAAGGACTGTAGAGCCCAAAGACCTGGCCAAATATATTGTTCTGCCTAAGAGAACCTTCCTTCCCATATCCATGAAGGTTCAGGAGAAGAGCCCCAGTGATGACCGGCCACGAGTTTCTCATCTCTGGGAAGGTGCTGCAAGAGAGGCATATAATTGCAATTAAAGAATATAAGAGAATGGGGCAGTTCTTACACACCTGAGTAGAGTCACGGACTCATAACTGATAGATTATAGATATACCAATAGACAATAAAGATCAATATTCAGATTTGAGATATTTTAAAACTCCTTAAAAAACAGCAAAAATACAATAAAAATAGGTGAAGTATATGAAAAGAAAATTCACAGGAAAAATATGCAAATGGGGAATAGACATATGAAAAGATCCCTGACCCATTAGTAGTCAAGGAAATGCAAAATCAAACACCAATTAAACATCATGCTTTTATCTATAAAACTGGCAAAATCAATAGCATTGATATTAAATAACCTTGGGAAAACTGGCAAAAACTCTCATATGAATGTAAATTCATACAGTCCTTTTGGAAAGACATTGGGCAGTAATTCCTCATGTTTTAAATGTATAAACTTTTTGACTCAGAAATCCACAGGTGCATGCCCTAGAAAAATACTTGAAATTATGCACAAAAGGAGCACAAAAATTTTTTCAGCATTATTTTTCTATTTTTCAATTTTACAAGAAAAAATTCAGTTAATGTCTTTTACATGATTTTTATATATTTCTATAGATTTGAAGTGAGTTTGCTGAGGGTAAGAGTATATACATTTAAATTTCTATCTCAGTGAACTAATATCCCACTAAAATGGTCTAATGGGCTCTCTACCCACCGGGTTTGAGAATGTTCTCTTGCTGGGTTTCCTGTTCTCTTGCCAAATCAGGTATTGCCAACTTTTACCAAACAGTGATTGAGAGGATAATATTTTGGTTAAACGATTTGCTTTTCACTAGTTATTAGAGAGGTTTTCAGTTTTTATGTGGTTAAAGTTGTTTAGAGTTTCTTTTATAGCTTCTGAGTTTTAGAATTTTTTCCTAAAGCTATTTATTTTTCCACCTTTTTAAAAATTGTAGTAAACTGTCCATAACAAAATGTAGTACCTTCACCATTTTTAAGTGTACAGTTCAACATTATTAAGTACAACCACATTGCAGTGCATCCAATCTCCAAAACTCATCACCTTGCAAAACAGAAATTTTTTACCCATCAACCAGCACTCCAATTCACCTTTTCCCCCAGCCTGTAACATCCATCATTCTACTTTCTTTCTCCATGAATATGATCCCTCTGCACTTCTAAGTAGAATCACATAACATTTGTAATTTTGTATCTGGCTTATTTCAATGCAATTTATTTTTAATATTGAAAAACTGGAGGGGCACCTGGGTGGCTCAGTGGGTTAAAGCCGCTGCCTTTGGCTCGGGTCATGATCTCAGGGTCCTGGGATCGAGCCCCGCATCGGGCTCCTTGCTCAGTGGGGAGCCTGCCTCTCTCTCTGCCTTTGCCTGCCTCTCTGCCTGCTTGTGATCTCTGTCTCTCTCTCTCTGTCAAATTAATAAATAAAAATAAAATCTTTGAAAAACTGGAAACAACCTACTAAGAAACAGAATAAACTATAATTTGTCCATACTTTTTATTACATGCAATTATTTGCTTGTTTTATAAAACATATGTAGATGGACTGGCCAAGCAGGAGGTGATTATGACTTGCACAAAGATTACCATCTTGGGTGCAGGTATAAAAACTGGCCAGATTCTAGACATATTCTGAAGTTAGTGCCAACGGTATTTACAACTGGATTGGACATGGGATTTGGAAGAAAGATGACACTAGTGTTTCTGGCCTGTAGAAAGGGAAGATTGAAAACAGTATTTTCTGAGGTTGGGAAGATGACTGGAGAAACAGATTGGAATGTGCAGGAATCAAGAGATGACTTTTGATGGTATTCGATCTCAGATATAAAACTGACATCTACAGTTGCATATGAAAATAGTAGAATCATTTAAGTGCATTTATTTTAATTCACTGTCTCATGCCTTGAGCTTAGAGCAATTTTTTAAAAGGATTCGGTAACTTCAACAGGCAGGCTTTTAATGTTGTTGGGTTTTTTTTTTAACATTAAAAAAATGTGTACCATATGCAAATACAATCTTTTAGCCAAATTTGCATTTTAATATGGTGGTCTATTATACAATACTACCACCTGTGTAAAATGAGTCAAACACAGCTTAATAGGACTTGGATATAATTTATAATATAAAACAGAATTATCACATTTGGTGATTATCAAAACAGTAAGCTGAAAAAAATGAGAAGTTCCATCTGTTACTACCTACCTTTCACCCCTACATGAAGGAAATGTAAAAGGGAAGAGTTATAGGAGTTTCTCCAAGTGGTTGTATAGAATGAAAGTTCCCATCTGGCAAGGACTGTGTGTTATTCATTTTTGTATCACCCACAATGGCTTGTGTGGAGTAGGCGTCCAATTAACATTAGTGGAATTTAATCAAAATCTATTGAGCTGTAAAGAAAAATGTCACAGTCATTACTCAATACATTTGCACAAGCATTTATTATGGAATGTTAAAAAAAAAAGCTTAACTTCTGGTAACTTCAATTATCTACAACACAGATAGTAACTAAGAAAATAAGTGAAAAAGGATTAACAACCATAAAAACACTTGTAATTTGCAACTTGAGAGAAGCTGTTTGTCCCCTTTAGGCCAGAAAAGGGCTAAGAACTACAAGTAAATTAAAATTCATTGATTTAGTAACTTAGGAGAATAGATTGGAAGCAGCATGTATAAGAGGGTGTCTAGCTTATCTTAAGAGTATATATAAGAAGACTTACTCTAAGTGCCGACACTCAGATTCAATCCTAAAGGCACCTAACCCTGAAACAAACAAACTCGGTGGAAAGATAGGTTCAAAATCTAGTCAGAGGATCAACTCATGCTACTCTGGAGCCTACCACCGTCTGAAAACTGATGAACTTCATAATAGTATCAATTATCTCTCTTACATCCTCATCCTCTCCCTTTCATATGAGCTCTTTTTTCTCAGCATAGAAATCTTTTCATCTTTATGTCATCTTTTGCTCCCAGACGCTTCTAACTCTACAACCTTTCCATAAAACGTGCTACCTGCGCTCTCTCTGCTCCCTCAGCCACATCCATTCTTCTTGCCACTTCACCAGTACTTACACTTGCCCAGGGAGCCAGTGATCTTTTGCCTGCCAAATTCATTTAATATTTTAGCATACCTAACTTGATTACTTTTTCTCCTTTCTTGGCTTCTCAAATATTTCAATGACTGTCCATTTTATTATAAAAGTTCAGGCTAACAGCATTTTGTGTGAGGACTTACCTAGTTTGAAATCTATTTTTATTTCAGAAACAAATGCCTGACGGGAAATAGATTAAGACATATCACAGAGAAGTCCCAAAAAAGTTCATCATATTTAATCAGATAATCAACTTATAATACAATTTAAGAAGCATGTGGCAGAATTAATAACCTCACCACAGCCTTTACTCCCAAGCTAAGGCCATGGATAAGAGCAGACCAATGTTCCTGATCCCTGTAGACAGGGAGTTCTCAAAGAAAAAAGGAATAGTAGACTAGGTAATTTGAACTAACCCTCTCACTGAGGACAACCTAGAAAGCTGCACCAAAAAAATAAAATAACTTATGAAATTATGTAGTATTGCTAGGCCAAGACTAGACAAGAACTGAGAAAGGTAAGCCCAGCCACTTAAAGCTGCATTTTTTCTAAAGGCACTTGCCTGTGATGGAAAGGAAACGATGAAGCTCATTTGCATTTTAGAGTCATCTTGAGGCCAAAGAGAAAAAAATCAAAGCTTGGACACTGCCAAGGGATGGGGCTCTGATAAATTAGTTTCCACTTTCAAATAAAATTATGAAGGGGCGCCTGGGTGGCTCAGTGAGTTAAAGCCTCTGCTTTCGCCTGAGGTCATGATCCCAGGGTCCTGGGATTGAGCCCCACATCGGGCTCTCTGCTCTGCAGAGAGCCTGCTTCCTCCTCTCTCTCCCTGCCTACCTCTCTTTCCTACTTGTAATCTGTCTGTCAAATAAATAAATAAAATCTTTTAAAAAAATTATGAAAAACATGCCCTCAGGATAGGGAACTAAAAATAGTGAACTAAAAGTAAATCAGCCAGAGCAGGGATTTGTAATCTAGTCTCCAATGGATGTCTAGGATGTCCAGGAATCTTAAACTTTGCATCAAGATTAGGAGGTCCCAGAATGGTAGCTCTCCAAAACACCTAGCTGAACCAAATGAAAGTCCTCTCTGGGAGAAGACACCATCACCCTAGGTATCAAAATATTTTCCCAAATATCTTTTAAAAACAATGTGCAGCACAGACTTAAAGATAACTAAGCACACAAGGAAATAAACACCCTAAGCAAAAAACAATATAAATAATAAGTAACAGAAATGACTCACATATATAGTTTACCCTTGAACAACACGGACTAGGGGAACCACTCCCCCTGCAGGCAAAAATCCATGCATAACTTCTGACTCCTCAATAACTAATTACTAAGAGCCTACTGTTGACCAAAATCCTCACCAAGAACATAAACAGTCATAAAGTAACCTAAAGAAAATATTGTTTAAGAAAGCATAAGGAAGAGGGGCACCTGGGTAACTCAGTGGGTTAAGCCTCTGCCTTCAGCTCAGGTCATGATCTCAGGGTCCTGTGATCAAGCCCCACATTGGGCTGTCTGCTCAGCAGGAAGCCTGCTTCCCCCTCTCTCTCTCTCTGCCTGCCTCTCTGCCTACTTGTGATCTTTCTTTCTGTCAAATAAATAAATAAAATCTTTAAAAAAAAAGCATAAGGAAGAGAAAACACATTTACAGTATTGTATCAAAAAGAAAATCTGCATGTAAATGGACCTACATGGTTCAAACCCACATTGTTCAAGGGTCAACTGTATATAAAAACTGTGTTTATTATGTTGAAAGAAATAAAGGCCAAGATTGAAATTTTAAGCTGAAACTGAAAATTATAACAATAACAAAGATAATGAGAAGAGAAACAAGTAAAAGACTAAAACTGAAAATTATAATTCTTAAATTTAAGAACTCAGCAAATGGTCTGAATAATACACTGCACACAGAAAATTAGCCAACTAAAAGACTGAAAGATCAAATGAAACTAGTATAGTACCAAAAATTCAGAAAAGAAAAAAAAAAGATACCTGGAGGATGTATTGAGAAGGTACAATAAATGTTTTGTTGGTGCTCCTCTTGGTTCCTCCCAAGAGGAGAAAGAGGATGTGTCAGAGGCAATATCTATCTAAAAGAGAGAGTGGTTGAAAATAGTTTCACAGTGATGAAATACATTCATCTACAGACTGAAGAAGACAAATTCTAAGCAGAATACATAAAAAGAAACACACCCAGACACATCATATCAAAAAGGCAGAAAACAAAGACTATGAGAAAATCTTAAAAGCAGCCAGAGTAAAAAGAGCTTCAAAGCATCAAAAGTTAGAATATAACTAACTTCACAATAGCAACAATAGAAGCCAGGAAACAATGGAGTATCTTCAATGTGTGGGTGTGGAATTCTATATTCAGGGAAAATATGTTTCAAAAATGAAAACAAAATACTAACATTATCAAATTAAAAAAAAAAAAAAAAACTAAGTCATCCCCAGAAGACCCATGTTAAAGGAAATTCTAAAAAAATATACTTCATGTGGGGAGCCTGGGTGGCTCAGTGGGTTAAAGCCTCTGCCTTCGGCTCAGGTCATGATCCCATGGTCCTGGGATCAAGCGCCGTGTCTGGCTCTCTGCTCTGCAGGGAGCCTGCTTCTCCCTCTCTCTCTGCCTACTTGTGATCCCTATCTGCCAAATTAATAAATAAAATCTTAAAAAAAAATACATGTATATATATATATATACTTCTTGCAAAGGAAAAATGATCTGAGGTGGAATCTGAAATGCAGCAAAGGATAAAGGATGAATAAGGTGGTAAAAATATGGGGTAAATACGAAAGAATATTACCTGTATCAAATAAAAATAATGTCTTGTGACCTTTAAAGTGTTAATTAAAAAATTACCTAGAAACAATAGCATATTGGGAGGGTAATTAATAGAATTAAAATACTCTTAAGGTTCTTGGATTACCTGGGAGAAGGGTAAAAATCTTGATGAACTTAAGCCTTCACAAGTTATTAATGAATATTTTTTGTAAATAATGTAGGTGTAAAAAATGTAAGTGTAACTTCTAATTTTGAAGGTAATCCCTAACAGGATACAATAAAATGTGTAATTTTTAAAATAATAGACCTTTTAAAGATGGAATCATAACTAAATTCAAAAGGAGGCAAAAAAAAAAAAAAAAGAAAATACAATGAGAGAAAAATAAACAAAGAATAAGTGGGATACATAGAAGACACAAAACAAAATGGTAGGTTTAAATCCAAACACTCACTAATTTCATTAAGTTGGCAGAATCTCAGAACTAGAAAGCCCTCCTCAGCTAGTCACAGGAAGTGCTGAAACAATCTCAGACCTCTCCTGGATGCAGATGGAGGAAAGCCATCCTGTTAATTTTGCAGCAGGGAGAAGCAGAACAAATTGCATTCTTCCTTGGGGCATTCTTCTGATCTCAGAAGAAAGGGGAGGGGAAAAGAAGTGGCCACTTCCTGTCCCCAAGTTTACCAGGAAAATAATTAACTACCTTCCGTCCCCCAAAGAAATATATGAGGGAGCAGAGAGTGGTCAAGAATATTACAATGATTGAGAAAGCTAGGGAAAAGTCAGCCCACCATTGTAAGAATATTTATTTTTTCTAGTCTAGACCACTATAACATATTTGTTTGTTAGGGACAGAAGAAGGGAGTGTACATATAACAGGCCAATCTTTTATATATAGTTATATATATAGTTATATAGGCATATATATAACTATATATGCCTATATAACTATATATATAACTATATATATATAAATAATGTGTGTGTGTGTGTATGTGTGTGTCAAATCTCAAGAAAACTATAAATCCTCTACCAGGGTTAGGGAGGAGTAAGGAGAATATCTCAGCTATTTCTGGGATTTATTAGGACAAAAATAAAGAGTGGTAAGAACAGATACAAATAATTAGGAGAGATAGGGAAAAAGAATTGGTTAATACAAATTTTCGGATTAAATATAATTCCTTCAAGGCTCTATGTCTGTCTTAACCCATATCCCTTGAAAAATATCAGTTGCACAAAAGCACTATTTAAGAAGGTGCATTTTTAAACTAAAATTAGAGAGCAGTTTCAAAGGGCTCAGAGTTAGAAAATATATCATTTCAATCCCTCCATCTTTAAAAATACCCCTGAACTGGCCACCTCAAAAAGATAAAAATATATTCTATATTTAAAGACCTCCAGAGAAAGATTTCACATGTCATCATCTCAGTAATTAATTTTAGCACTTAACACAAATTCTTTTTATCAATTATATTATCATTCACAACCTTAACAGGAATTTCTTTTAAAAATAAAAAAAACTAAATTAATTTAACCTACATCTTAAATCTAATTGTTTTTCCTCGTGGAAGATAAATATTACATGAGCTCCATAAAGCTAGTGGTAAGATGCCCTGTGGAACTCTCAAGCAAACCTCCCCACAAGAAGACTTACAAAAGGAGAAAGTTGCATGAAAATGGAAAGAATAGGAAGAGCATCGCTCTTCATCATTATTGCTTGACAGATTGGGTGTAGTTGCAGGATTTACAGTGCTGAAGTGAATTGCTTGACTTTGTGGAAATCAATGAAAGTAAAATTCAATTTAAACTTTTTATTAAAATAACATAAATTTTAAGATGTGACTTTCCTGTCAAAGTAAATCATCAAGACTGGTAAGGATTACTGGAGGTAGAACCAGAGAATCATCATTCAAGCACATGAATTATACCCTTGAAAGTAGAGTGTTGGCCCTTTTGGGCCCATCACAAAAAGAGAAGCTGAGCCAAGTCCATATACTACAGGCACACCATTCTTTCCATGTCAGCAATCACCACAGATAGTGATTGAATTGTTAAGTCAATTATATAGTAATCACCAAAAGATTAATTATTAAAATTACTACAGTTATTAAAATCAGTGAAATTTGGGAAGGAGCTACGGTATACGCTATCCTTTTCAAACATTTTGATACAGTTTGAGAACTGCCAATAGTATAAAGAATTAACCCTTGTAGCATGACATTGAACTAGCCCGGGCTGCTAGCTCCCTCTGCTGAACCCTACCCCAAAGAAGCAAAAGCAAAACAGAGCAAAAACAAGCAAAACAAAGCAAAAAACAACCAAGAAGAAATCAGATGCATTTAAAAAACTAACATAAACCTCCTAAGAGACCCCTGGAGACCTTAAAAGTGATTATGACTATGAGTGGGGTGGAAATGGCACTCTCACCAGGAGGTTTACAAACCAGGGCCTGAGTTTCAGACTCCTTTCCCTGGATACTCATTAAAAATCCAAGGTAGCAAGTAGCCCAGGTAATATAAACTCAGAAGAAAAAAATGGCATATGAAGAATATAAATGCTATAAAACAAAAGACAACAAACAACAACAAAAAGCAAACAAAGTTGAATTAATGGAAGGAGCAGATGAAGAATTTAAAGGAGGCAATGGCTGGGTGTCCCACTCTTGGTTTCAGCTCAGGTCATGATCTCAGGGTGGTGAAATCAAGCCCCCACGTTGAGCTCCCCACTCAGCAGGGAATCTGCTTAAGATTCTCTCTTTCTCCTTCTCTCTCTTTGCCCCCCTACCGTGCTCTCTCTCTCTCTCTCAATAAGTAAATAAACCTTTAAAAAAAGGAATTTAAAATAGGCATAATACCAAGTACTGGTTACATGATGCAGAAATAAGAATTTTAAAGAAGAACCAATGAAGAATCATGAAATACAGTATGGATGAAGTGGAAAACTAATTTAGTGAGCTGGAAGACCAAGTCAAAGAACCATTTCAGAAGAATTCAGGGATTAACAGACAGAATATATGTGGAATATTATAAATCTACATAAGAGATATGACAACAAATTGTCACCATCTGCTTGGTAGTATGATGGCAGAATAAACAAAAGGAAGTAAATATTTGAAGAATAAATGATTGATAGCTTCCCAGAATCAAAGATGAAAAACCTCAGATTTAGAAGGCATGCAGAGTGCCAAGAGTCAAACAGAAGAGAGAAGAGGAGAAGAAAATTCAAAAATCCAGGTATCAATGGGAAAAAAATAAAGGATTTCAAAGTTGAAGGGAAAATTCTAGGAGCTTCTAGAAAGAAAAAATAGTTCAACTACGAAGAGTTAAATTCAGATTATCCTCTTAACAAATATACTAGAGACAATGGAAATATATTTTTAAAGTACTTTAAGAAAAGAACATTAAACTTAATATTTTAAGTCTTGTAAAGTACATTTATTTATTTTTTAAAGATTTTATTTATTTATTTGAGAGAGAGAGAGATAGAGAGAGAGAGCATGAGAGGAGAGAGATGAGCGGGAGAAGCAGACTCCCTGACAAGCAGGGACTCGATTCAGGACTCCAGGATCATGACCTGGGCCAAAGGCAGTCGCTTAACCAACTGAGCCACCCAAGCACTGTAAAGTACATTTAAATAGGAGAAGGCAATAATATTCTTTGCATGCAAAGTCTCAGAAGTTTTACTACACAAAGACCTGCTGTGAAAACATTCCTAGAAAAAAGTATTTTAATAGGAAGAAAAAAAATAAGCCAGATATAAAGGAAATCAGGGTAAGCAAATAATTCAACAAAGCTTATTTTGTCTGAAAAAGGGAGGGGGAAATTAATATACATAATAATCTAGAACTAAAATAGGTTGATACTAAATGGGCTTTCTTCAGGAAAGAGGGAAGTAAAGGTTGTAGTCAGAGAGAAGACTCCATTTTACAGGTGAGGAAACTGAGTCAGAGAAAGGTTAAGAAACTGTACAAGGACACA